>JAAIIK010000010.1:6836852-6887442 GCA_014706435.1 Silurus glanis
CTATACTATACTATACTATACTATACTATACTATACTATACTATACTAAACAATAAAATAATTATGTTTTACAACATTTGATTTGTATGGCAGCATTTCTTTGCCGAACACGCCTTCTTGCCTTGTTGCGTCTGGAAGATTTTGATTTCCACTTATAATTGTTTCTGGAATGTAATTACATCATAGCTATATGGTTCCATTACATCATGTTTTCATGTGTAAAACAAAATATATCTCTATAGTGAAATGTAAATGACTACGTGTATACACTCGTGGTCTGTGGTGTTGGAGATCTGTATCTTATCTTTGCAGCAGGTCCATACCTGCCTCTAAATTGGTTCACAAACCCTTACAGCTTTGGGAAAGAACAAGTGGATATTAGAGTTTGTAGATACCTGATATTTGATCTAGTTGAATATGAGGTTATGAATATACCCTTACTGCAACTTGTATTCCAATATATACCTCAAGAATACCTCATGCCAATATGCCATATATGTAAATAATCATATATATATATATATATATATATATATTTAGCATGGCTAGTTATGTTGATATAATTGACTGAAGTTATTCAGACTGCAAACTGCACCAAGTTATCTTGTCTAAACTGTGCATACTAACATGCATATCCTACAGCTATACACATTTCATGTCACAGTTTTAGCAGGTGCACAGATCTTGATTTACAGCTCCTGCTAGACTCAATGCACATAATACGCAAGTCACTGTAAGCATTGGACTAAGAGGATAGTGTTAACCTTCCCTTTGACTATTGAGTTGACTAAGTAATTAATTGTTATGTTAGTACAGCTGGAAATTGAGGACAATATATGCTCACCTGACTGTGCTTTTACAACTAGACTGTATTTGCTTACTGGGTGTGTTGGTCCACGTCACCCCTTGTTAAAGTTCACTGGGGTTTTAACATTGTGAATTTTTTTTCTAAACTAATTTCTGCTACACACAAATCTGGACATGTGCAGTCCAGAAATGACCTTAGAGCTTCTGAAGACATTTAATTATGTGGTCTGTCTCATGCTTTTATGTGAGGTATCTGTGATTCACACTACATATAGGGAGGAACATGTGTTTAAACATGATATTTAAACTAATTTGTGTATGTAATTGTATAAAAACTATTCTCATTAGACAGTTAAAACAACTAATCTAAATCAAATATATGTCTGTTTGTTTTGTGGGGGAAATACCCATAGCTGCATGGGACCAGTTACATTTCAGAGAGAAAGATGACAGTGAGGAAAAGCTGGGAATGGCTCCAAGCGGGTGAAAGCTGGTCAGTAAGAGCACGGCTGAAAGTAGGGAGGGAACGAAAGAAAAGGAGGGAGAGAGGGAAGGAGGGGGAAAAGGGAAGGAGGGAGGGAGGGAGGTGGGAAAGGGAATAAGCAGAGGGAAGGAGGGAGGGAGTCGGACAAATTCAGTAGCTCTCTCTCACACAGTCTCAATCTGTTTTTGGTTTTAGCCTGTCGCAAGACACAGCACTTCGTCTGAGTCAGTTGACGGAAATTGTATCTAACAGGTGTGCACTTGTTGTCTTCTTTTTGTGAAAAAAGGAAACAAGAGACCAGCACTTATCTGCGACCATTATAAAGGTTGATTGCTGGGGCAAAACCTCTGGGCGAAACATGGTTATTACGTGTGGTGGATGTGACATTCTTCTCTAGGCTCCTATAATATTTCAAGCCTGAATAAACAACACAGAAGTGCACGATGGAGTTTTGGCTCGTGCTCACGTGCCTACTGTTCAGCTTTCACCTGCGCACGGGACAGTCGCAGAGCTCGAGCTCTAGTTCAGGTGAGTTACACTTTCAAATCTGAACTTTTTTTTTTTCCTCGCAATTTGCTGATTTGTTCTTTTTACTGTCTAATATTAACTTTGTACAAATGAACAGGAAACATTTTCACAAGGTAACTGCAGTGGGGTGGCCAAGTGGGTGGTACAGGGAGAAATAATCTTTATCATCCCAGTTTTTAATTAAAATGTCTGCGTAATCCTTCCAGATTCACACCTACCTCATCGTTGCATATCTTCTGACCAAAGCACTTGTGCAAATAATTTTGTGTTGTATTCAGATATTCAAAACTGTCTCTACAACTGCCCCCTACCCAGCCATCCATCACCCCAGCCCCACTTAACATTTATACAGACCAAAATCTCAGCATGAAGAACATACTATTAGCTGGTTCTTTAAGTGTGTCTGTATTTTAAATCACCCAGCAACATTTCATGTAGTTGTAAAAGTTTGAAGTGTTCATTTGATGAGTCACTATATCGAGGTGTGTGGGGAGTTACTGTACATTCAAGGTGTATTCCCGGCATGAGTCCAGCAGTCAGGAAACTCAAGATGTGTCATTACACTGTCCAGCAACATCAATCATCAGTCAATAATCTCATTCTATGATTTGGGGGAAAAAAAAGTACACACTATACTATACTTTTACACCCTCCCCCTTACCTTTATTTGCTTTCTGGAATATGATTCAATAAAAAATGCTCAATGCATGCATAGTCCTGGCTTCCAAAGAAACTCTTCCAAGTGAAAACTTTTAGCTTTACTCATTTCTGCAAAAATGAGTAAAAAAACCTTTTTTTTTATGGTAAAAGTTTCATGGGAATAATTTTGTAGTCATCAAAAAGTCATCATGTAGGTTTAATGGCGAACTTTGAAATGTCAGCTAGTAATATGCTTGCATGAATTTCCAGGCATCTGTAAGGGAGATATGCTTTTGTTACTTTTTCAGTGCACACTCATTATTAGATTAAGTACATTTTAGATGCATAATTGTCTAAATAAATAATCTATCAGATGTACAGATTTGTGTGGAAACAGAGACAGCAGGTGGGTGTGTGATCATGCATTATTCTTCAGTTATGTCTCTCTCTCTCTCTCTCTCTCTCTCTCTCTCTCTCTCTATATATATATATATATATATATCACTATAGGAAGGTGATCTGGTCAGGCTGTGTTTCAAAATGTCGAAATGTCTGGTTGGACAATTCAGTTTTATCACCTGGGCTCTGATCCACTACCTCAAGATCAGAGATGCAGACACATGGTGTAATTCAAACCAAGCCACTGTGGCTTAGATTGTGTGTGCACATGGAGATAATTCTATTGCTCATCTTCAGATGGTCCACACAAAAGTTGCCTGTATTATTGGATTATGAGGACATTTCACATAGTCTGTCTCATCTCAAGATGGCTGAATGTTGTTGAGAATTCTTTAAGAGTCACTGGTCAGACTGACTGTCCCAAAGTGCAGTCAAGTGTAGTGCAAACTATTGAACTGTTGTATTGACACTAAAATGAGGCTTTGTTCAAAAATATCTCAGGGTACAAAGTGGGCATCAGAAAAGGCCTGTTTATGCAGAAGTCTGAATACCAACGGCTGCTTTGCGTGCAGGCATTAGAAGGTCTTTTGATTAGTTAGTGCATTGTCTTATTGGCCATGTGTTCATCTCATATTATTATTATATATCTCCCTCAAATACACAGCTCTTATTCTTTCTTGCTAGTGTGGTCTCTGGAATAGAAAGTGCATTCCTTCCTTTCATTCTTATGAGACTCACAACCCTCACCTCCCCCTTTATTGTCTGTTTCTCCCTCTTGCTGGTCCCCCCCCCGCCGACCCTTATGGTATCCAGTAGTCCTGCTGCTACCACTCACCATCTGTTTATGTTTATTTTTCAACACTAATTTACAGAGCTGTTCTCTGCCAGGAAATCCATAAATGCTGGCAGACTATTATTTCTTTCCTGGCTGTCAAATTTGAATATTGAAAAACAGGTTTTTTTTCCCACCCTGAAAGTCTGACACTTTATATTTAACTTTAAATCAAATCAAATCAAATTTTATTCATCACATACACATACATACATGGTACGACATGCAGTGAAATGCTTTATACGACGGTCCGGCATGAGGGAATAGGATGGGGAAAAAGAAAAGAAAAGAATAATAATTTATAAGGGTCTTTTCTAATTCGAGGATTTTTCCGTTTTCTCCTTGACTTTCTCTTTAAGACTTCGGATTTCATTTATTTTTATTACCTTGATTGAAACTTTAATAACTGAGTGACTCTGTTGTTCCAAAAAGGCAGGGAAGTAATGGAATGAAGATTTTGTGCAGTAGCATACATTTACATGTGTGAGAGTTATGGAGTGCGTGGGAGCAGGGAGGAAAACCCTGGAAAATACAGTGGGAGGGGAGAAATGATACAAGTGAGAATATAGACTGACTGTTGCTTGTTCCTTATTTGGAAACATTTTATTTTGTGCTTTGGTGATGTGATTAACTAGTTCCCCTTGAGATAAAACAGTAATGATGGAATTTTCCTTGACCACTTTATACAACTTCGGTACATAGTAGTGTTATTGAAAACTTGACATTTTGTAAAAACTAAAATATTAAACTCCTGAACAACTATACAACTCTTTGTTCAGTAAAATTAATTAATAATGACTATTGTCATTTTTGTTTTTACTAATAAATGTTAAGTTTGACTAAATTTGATCTTCTAAATCCATTTCTGAACTGTGATAGCATCTTTTCTGAACATGACCTCATATAACCTCTGATCCCCCCCACAGTTTTGAACTGCTGTGAAGGTGATGTCTTGTTCCTACTGGATTCTTCAGGCAGTGTGTCGATGTTTGAGTTTTTGCACATGCTAAAGTTCCTGTCAGAGCTCGTGGAACCTTTTTCTCTGGGTCATGAGCAGGTGAGGATTGCACTACTGCAGGTTGGCACCATGCCTAACCTGGAGTTTGGCTTTGAGACTTACAGCAGGCAGCAGGATCTTCAGGAAGCACTGCAGAGGACTCAGAAACTTGGAGGAGACACCAATACAGAGGAAGCTCTACTACTCGCCAAGCAAGAGGTGTTGAAGCAGGGCATCCCGGGAGGAGCAAGAGAAGGACTACCAAGAGTGCTGGTGTGGGTTACTGATGGCGTAGATCCTGGAGATGTGCAGCAATTCATGTCTGAAATGCGGGATGAGGGTGTCTATGTGCTGGTTGTGTCCACTGGCCAAGGGAACTACCAAATATTAAGGGATGTAGTGAGTCCACCTGCTGAGGACCACCTGCACTTTGTGGATATTGAAGACATGAGTATCATAACTGAGGACTTGAGGAATGCAATCATTGGTAAGAGCTTATTGCTGAAAATGAGGAACAGTGTTTAAGATTGACTGTAGTTTAAACATATAGAAATGGGAATAAGTGAAGACTTGACAATTACCTACTTTACTTTATAAAATAAAAAAAAAATTCAAAGACTATATGGATCTGGGGAAAAAAAAAAGAATAGAAAAGAGTAGACAGACAACATTATTAAAATTTAGCCTCCTTGGCTAGACAACTCAGCGACACAAATAGCTTGAGACAGCGACAAAAGTCTACAAGGCGAGGGGACAGAGCAATATACACTGTAATGGGAGAGAGGGGCTAATTATAAAGAATATTTATTTTGCCCTTTCTATCCCTCACGGGAGCCTTCAGGTATTAATAGTTAGTAATTCTCTTTACTGATTTAGTGTCACGTAAGTGTCCAGTTTTAGACTATTACACATACATCATACACAGGCCATAAGCACGATATGCAGAACAGGTTAAGCAAATCAAATGGCATTCTGCCCTAATAGAGTTAGACAGATATACTCTTACCCATACTTGCATGATGCTGCTATTTGTTGCAGCAACATCCTCTGACTGAGCTTTCTATTTTAAGAGACATTCCTTCTGGCTTACTCCTTGTCAAACTCTGTTCTCTTGTTACCTTTCTGCTTATTTATGCCTCTCACTTTTCCTCTGATTACCCAGAAATCATTCGTGCTAAAAGGCTGCAGGTCCAAGACATCACCACTACTAGTGCAGTGTTACACTGGAGGCCAGTGCTTGCAGGTACCGGGTTCTACGACATCCGGTTTGGGCCTATTCCAGTGGTAAGCCAGGATTCCAACAGGGGTATTAACGAAACCAAAGCTCCTGGTCATCATCAGAGACTCATCCTCTCCGGCGACTCGAGCTCTGTAAAGCTGAGTAACCTACTTCCGGACACTAAATACAACGTCACACTAATCCCACAATCCAACTTAGAGATCTTCAATGCCCTACAAACCACATTCACTACACATCCTGGTAAGAACAACAAAGGGTTCAATATGTGAAATGGATGCTGCGTTTCTTCAACTTAAAATGTTGTATTGAACATAGTGTTAATGTAAATAGTCAACATAAAGGCCATATATACATTTCTTATCGATTCCACAGTTTTTAGTTCAAGTGACATTTTATCTAAAATTCTTTTCTCAAAACTCAGTTTGATGTTATAATAATAACAATATTTACATACATACTGTCATGAAAATCACACCACCACCGTAGCTATTCTCCATATCCCATCATGGTCATGAATTCCTAACAAAATGGGAAACAAATCTAATGACACAGACCCCAAGTTCCCTCAACCTTATTGCTGTAGAGAAGATATACATGCATTTTGGCTGAATCACAAATGGCTTGTGATCCCTGATTAATTGCACTACATAGAAGAGGAAATAGGGATTTTACACACTAATTTGTAGATTGAGGCTTTTTAGTATAGTAGACAAGGGTTTCACAAACTACAGTCAGGGACACATTTAAATAAGTGTTATGAACACTAAAAAAATAGAGTATGTTTTCATATTCACTATATAGATCATCAGAACAGATCAAGTATTTACAGATCTGGTTGCATTTTAGTTTTTGGATCTGACCACTAATAAAGGCCAGTAACCATAAGAAATCCAAAATATACAGTAGCTACAAGAGGCAATCTGAAGGGTCCAAGCACATTCGCAGGGGCCGGTTCTTGCCAGACCAATAAAAAGTGTTTGCATAAAAATGTAGAAGCAGCAGACAACAGAGTGTTCTTCATATTTATGGAAAGCTTCCCGGGAGAAACTTCCTCAGGAAGCTGCTTGACAGCATGCCAAGCATGTACATTTGTCTAATAACTCCATGTATTGTTACATAGTGTCAGTGTATGGGTAGTGTAATTTCAGTTACATTTAAGACAATGTTTTAAGCGAAAAGTTAAAGAAGTTTACATACAGTGGAAAATGGTATCTGTGCAATAACTGTTTACATTCCATTTCCCTCTCTCTAAACAACCTCTGTTTTTCCCCCTGTATCCTCCGACACAGAGTTCCAGAGCCCAGCGCAAGTGGCGATTTCCGACTCGACCGTGACCAGTGTGAGAGTGAGCTGGGCACCGCTGCAGCCTGAATCTATACAGAATTACCAGGTTGAGTACTCCACCTTTCCAACAGGGAAACTCCATGTGCTCACAGTCAATAACAGGCAGAACTCGACGGTACTGACGAACCTGCAGCCTGGGACGCAGTATTTGGTCACGGTGAGCGCCAGCTACACCTCTGGCAAAGAGAAAGCCATGTCTGTCAAAGCATGCACTCAAGAAGGCAAGTGTTACTGTGTCGATGTTGACGCATATGTTACTGTAAAGACAGTTCATTCTATATTATTCGAATCCAAAATAAAATCTCTTTCTTGGTGCAAAAAGAGAAAAACGTACATTTCTGTCCCTTTTTCAGTGTTGCCAGCTCTAGCAGATCTGCATCTCACTATGGTGGGAAATGACTCATTGCTGGTCAAGTGGAAAGGAGGTGCCGAAGGTTTACGTGGTTACTGGCTGACATGGGAAGGAGAGTCTGCACGATCGTCTAAGCAGCGTTCCACTTTGTATCTACCACCTCATCTCGATTCTGCAACACTTAACCACATACCCCATAAAGCCCGTGTCTGTGTCTCCCCTGTTTACAAGTCAGCTCAGGGAGAAGGCCTCTGTTGTTCGGCTAACTTTCACTCAGGTTGGTATTAGAACATTTGAACATCATGTCTCTATACCAGAGTGGTATTAGTTAAAAGAAATTTCTAATTTTATTTGTGTGCACTTTTTGGTAGCAAGGAGTTTTATTGCCTGTTGAGCATTCTGTTTTTCTAATCAACTTTTCCTACAGCTGCATTTACTTGGAGCCACAACTTGTAGCCCTGCCAGACAGATGGACTAAGAGCTGCAAACCTTACCACAGATGGAAAAAGATGGAAGAGAAATATAACCCCTACAGTTATAGCGTTTGTTACCCACAGGGAGGTGCTCTAAAGCAGTACACCAATCCTAACTGCACTGAATAGGCGAAGTGAAGTTATTTAAATCTGCAAACACGCTAAACACGCATCTTAAACACACAAGAATAATAAAAAAAAACTGGTAGTATAGAGTACATACACAAACTGGTGAAGAAAGTATCTAAGGAGAACATAAATGAAAAGCATGTAGTTAATGATTATGTGTATATTTCAGTACTGGAATTTAATATATTTTTATCTTTTCAATGGGAACAATAAATTTAGGTAGAATATTTTAGTAATTAGTTAACTTAGGAAACACTCCTAGCTAAAGTTGCACATCTAAACAACTGCCTGAAAAGTAAACAGTGTATTGTTAAGACACATTAATAAGACCAATTATCCCAGTCCTCTTAAACATGTTTCTGCAGTACACCTGCCTAACACATGGTGTTGTTTTTAGTGTTTGAAATAATCTAGCAATTAACACGCCCTTCCTGTTTCGACATGGGTGTACTGTAGCATAGAAAACATGCAGGATATGGGTCTTAAAGGATCAGGGTAAAAAGTACTCATTTATACCACCATAATTATCTCCCAAGATTTTAAGGATGGTGAAAATAAGAAACAGATTTTGAGTTCCTTGTAACTACTCATGAGAGGGTGCACCAATTGTTTTGTGGTCAAAAAGGGCTTTAATCAGCTTCCAGAAAATGTCTGAGGCACAACCCACTACCCACACACATCCACTTATGAATGTAACTTAAGATTGGTCTTTCTATGCCTTACTTCTCGTCCTTTCAGTACATGTACATGGTTTTCTTTTGCTTTGCACATTTACAGTATGGGATGCGGGCCAGAAGTCCTCTACTGCCTCCTTGTGGTTTATCAGAGATATTGGTGCATTTTGTGGCTTATTACACATCATGCATTCTTTTGTTAAACTATTTGATCAGTTGGCATAATGTCCATATTATGAAGAGTTGTTTAAAATTCAATATACGTGTACATAAGATTTAGCACTTTCTTTTAGTTAAAGCCTACCGTTTGGCAAACTACTACAAGACTCAGCATGTCGCTGTATTAAAACACATGCCTGTAAATATTTAAATATATACACAATGTCTTATACTGTACAAGACTCCCCAAACTTTATTGTTACATTTAAATAAATAAATTTTCATTTATGTATAAAACTGTAATACTCACACCGTTTGTGTAACAAGAACACAGTAATAGTCTATAATTACAGAACAAGTCCTCAGATTATGATTGTGCAAACTATTTCTCATAGGAAATACTGAATGCATGCCGTGATCAATATGTCATTACGGTTAAAAATTTAAAAAGGCCAGGTCGTTTGTAAGCGAGTACAAAAATGTAAAGCAAACAAGAACCCCGTTAATTCCAATAAAGCCTGGCAGCATTTACCAGGACTAGAATCAAATTCCTTGCAAGGAAAAGAAAAACACTTTCGTTAGGTTCACCTTCATTCAGCCAGAATGCAATGCTGAATGTAATTCTATACTGCCCGATTACAGCTGACAGTTCTTTTTATAAAATAAAAAATAGGATAGTTACGCTACAGAGAGAATTTCCTCTTATTGTCATTATGATGACAGTGTTTAGGCCACAACCTTTCTATGCAATTTATTTCCAACATATATACAATGTAGAACATCACTTTCTTGCCATACTTGGATAACTAAATAAAAGCAGCAGAGTCACTCGTTAAAATTGTTTGTCCAAGACTTTTTTTTATATACTTAAAGTGTTGAGAGCTGGCACAAGCTTAACCTGTTCAGGCAGATTCTGATTCTGTTCATTTGAACCATTGCCTTGAAGGACCTTCTGTCTATGCCTTTCCTCCTGTCTCTTCTTCTTCTCTATACGCTGTTGCTCTCTCCTTTGCTTATTAGACAGCTAAAAAACAAACCAAAAAAAGTAATGCCGTTTAATATTTATCGGCAACAATAACTGCACATGTTGTTTTTGAAAATAAATAACATAACCAGCATTAACCTTAGGTTTCTGTGTGGTACCGTTCTCATGCGAAGACACGATTTCTTGAGGTTTACTTGGAGGGTGTGTCTCTATTTCATAGGGTGATTTTTGGTTCAGCTCCAAATTCAGCCATTCTTCGTGCCACATCTGTGAGGTGGAACTTATTTGGCACGGATTTACCGCTTGACCTAAAAGACAAATCAAGAGCACAAAAACAGTGTGAGGAGAAAAGAGCTTGAGTGAGGATGAGATAAGGGTATGGACGAGACAAAAGACTGTCACTTACTGCTTGGGTTTTTTGTTTTCAGGGAATTAAGGATAACATCTTCATGGTCAGAAAAAGAGTAGCTGGTGGAGGGGCCTCTCTGTTTGTCCTTCTCACAGTCACCAAACCGTCTTGAACAATTTAGATTCTAAAAACATTACATGCACAATCAGTCTATAACCTGTACTGTCTGGAATACTAAACATGGTTCTTGTACAGCTTCATTAATTTTATTTGTCATTTGTAATTTGTGTTCTTTTTTGGTTTTGGCATTATGTCCTTAATTTAAGTCACAGGCTGCTTGGAGGATTCACAAAGTATGAATCTCATTGTATGGTGTACTGTTGAATCTAATCCTGGGACACCCCTGTGCTGCACATTTGAATGCCCCACATTAATAAATCAGCTAATTAACAGCCCTTCTTCAGTTATAGATGTGCAGGATGAAGGGGAATCCAGAGCCATGGCTGGGAACCATGTAGTAAAGGATTAAATAATTTACAAACCGTTACACATAGTCGTGCTGGGCTTTCTGAGTTGTCTGCAATATGCCGGACACTGTCATAATGGTCCCCGTAACGGTATGCTATGTGAAGCTCCTGACATAATGGCTTCTCCGAACCATTTATCTAAAAAGATGATACCACATTAACACCATTAACACGTTTCTTTTTTTCCCAACAACAACCTACAGTTTGCACCAAAAGCATTTAAATTCTAGTGATAATAAACATTCAAACAAGAGTCAAATAAAGCTCCACATTACCTCCCACAATGGTGCGTTCAGCTGATGGATGACTACTTTCACTTGCTGACTCCGAGCAAAGGCCACGATTGCATCGTTGCCCGCAAAAGTGCCTGGCTCTGCAAGGTCTGACACTGGAGGATGAGAAGAAATACATTTACAGCATTAAGATAAACATACTGCTGTATTTGTAACATATTGTTAAAATAAATGTTGTGCTTTTGTTTCTAAACTAATATTTCCAAGCACTTTTAACCAGTTTGAAACTGGTATGACATTACTGACATTTCTCAGCAGGGTGGGATGAATACACATAATACATTGAGGTTGAAAGTGACAGCATGTCATTTGTTAGTTTAAAAAAAAAAAAAAAAAAAAAAAAAAAAAAAAAAAAAAAAGAGATTGTACAGGGTAATAACTCATGCAGGAGATAATTGTTCTCTGTAATTATACTCATGGGAGGCCTGTCACGTGGGTATTTGAATAAAAAGGATAATTAGCCATCAATTTTCAGGTAATTTAGTGTCATTTTATGTACAAAACTTATTAGGTACGGTAATGTGTTCTCTGATAAACCAACCCCAGCCATTAGGGTTGCTCAAGCCTTAGTGCCGGTCCCAAGCCCGGATAAATGGGGAGGGTTGCGTTAGGAAGGGCATCCAGCGTAAAAACATGTGCCAAATCAAACATGCGGATGGTCCGCTGTGGCGACCCCTAATGGGAGAAGCCGAAAGAAAGTTAATGTGTTCTCTGATAAGGTGAGGCAAAAGTACAGAACAGGCTTACACAGAACGTGCTCAACTCTATTTGCTCCCAGTAGAATTATTTTTTCACCCCAATTGCACAGCCACATTTCTCACCATGCTTTGTGAATGGCACATTGTCCTCAACAAAAGGTTCAAAGTCATGCCGGTGAGATGTCATGTACCGAACAGTCTCCTGACGTAAACGCAAGTGACTTTGCGAGTGTCCCTCCAGTTGATCTGCCAGAGCTCGGAACAAGCAGTTTCTATAATGTAAACAAGACCAAAAGTGTTGGTCTGTAAGCATATTTTACAGCAGTTTTCAATTAGAATTTGTCATTCAGAATCATATACATATTAACAAATAAGTAACCCCGAGTAAAAATTAGGTGGTAGCTAACAGGATAAGATGTTGGACTTCTGATCAGAGGGTCATGAGTCCCACCACCACTAAGTTGCAACTGCTGGGCCTTTGGTCAATGCCCTTAACCCGCAACTGCTCAGTTGTATAAATGAGATAATTGTAAGTCGCTCAGGATAAGAACGTCTGTCAAATGCCGTAAATGTAAAGACATCCTCTCACAGAAACAAGGGGTCCTAAACTGTACCTTTACACCACGCACATTTCAGCAACCATTTTAATGTATCTTCTCAAGAGACAATACTATAGAGTGGAATTTTCAGCTATATAGTCAATTTGCAGCTTGTATAGCAGTACAGATTTACTCATTAATGTCACATCATCGTTTTTGTCTGCTCGACAGAACCAAACAAATTTGTGAATCTTGTATTAGAGCAGTTACATTTTGGAGTGCAATTCTCTCATACTGACCACTGGATCTTCAACATGGCACCTCATCGTTTTCCAAGACAGGTTTTACTCAGATCAGGCCTCAAAGGGTCCATCAATGAAGATGAATCCTCAAGCTGTGTGTCAGGTGCAGAAACTGGCTTCAAAAAACAGCGCTGCTTTAGAGGTTGCAGAAGCGGTTTTGCATGGTTGCTGTCCCAGAAGGAAACCTCTTCTGAAGCTGGCTCACAAGGAAGCCCGCAAACAGTTTGCTGAAGCCAACCTGTCCAAGAACATGAATTACTGAAACGATGTCCTGTGGTCTGATTAGACCAAGATAAACTTGTTTGGCTCAGATGGTGTCCAGCATGTGTCGTGACACCCTGCTGAGGAGAACCAAGACAATTGTGTCTTGCCCACAGTCAAGCATGGTGGTGTTAGCATCATGGAATTGGGCTGAATGAGTTCTGCTTGTACTGGGGAGCTGCAGGTATTTGACGTAAACATGGATTCCAACATGTACTGTGACATTCTGAAACAGACCATGATGCCCTTCTCTCAGAAACTGGGTCTAACAGCGTTTTTCAACATAATAAAGACGCCATACACATCAACAAGATGACGACTGCCTTGCTGATGTAGCTGAAGGTAATGAAGTGGCCAAATATGTCTCCAGCTCTGAACCCTATTAAGCTCCTGTGGAACAGCACCATGTGTCTAATTTCCAGCAGCTCTGTGATGTCATTATAGAGGAGTGGGAGCAGATCCCAGCAACAACCTGTACAGCTCTGGTGAAGTCCATGCCCAGGAGAATTTGCACAGTGCATGATAACAATGGTAATGAAAATATTGACACTTTGGACATGTTCACTCAGGGTGTACTCACTTTTGTTGCCAGTTATTTGGACAATAATGGCTGTATGTTGAATTATTTTTTAGAGGACAGTAAATCTGTACTGATATACAAGCTGCACATTGACCACTCCTATAGAATTGTCCCTTTAAAAGATATACTACAATGGTTGCTTGTCATGGTTTGAGGTAATATGAAAGGGGATTCACTTTAACTGCAAATCCTGTACATACCCATCTCCTTGAACTTCTCTCAGTTTGAGACCAAGCGCTTTAAGTTGGTTGGAGAAATTGACAAATTCCTCTCCTTCATCCTCCTCAGGGGGCCGATTTTTTCGATCTTTAGCCAGAGACCTACGGGCTGCACGTTCATCCCTCTTTCTCTCCAGCTCACACTTCCTGTTCCCGCGTACAGGCTTTCCTGTTTGCTTTCTAGACATAACTTCAGTGACTTCGTGACTTCCCCAAATCAACTTAGATACAATTTATGGCCTGGGAATAGAAACAGAAAAGCGGATTAAAAGAGAGGAAGACGATCACAGCTGCATTGTGTAGTCATATGCAGTCTATATTGAGCTAACCAATATTTATTCCCAATCCTATCACAAACCACGTTTTTGCAATATAAAGTAACTAACAGCTAACCAACAGTTTTGCTAACATAAATACCAAGAATTGTGTGCTAGGTTAAAGCGAAAACGCTGCTCAGCATCCCAGAGAGAAATCTGTATAGCTGCAAAACTTCGTCTCTAACAACAAAAAGTGTTGAAGTTGAATACAGACTGCACTCAACAGACTTCACTCTGCTTCAGCAGCTGAAGCGGCGCATGGCAACTGTAGCTAAGGGAGGCAGCGTGCTAAAACAAACGGTATGAAATGCTCTGAACGACTTTAGCAACAAATATATACAGTTTCATACTCACATTTCGGAGTGAAGGGACCTATCGCTCCCTAAAGAGTCTTTTTTATGTTTGTTGTTTTTATTTAAAAACGATCGGCTAGTTCTATTTACCTGCGCACTGACTCCTACTTCCTAGTGTACGGTGGCTTTAATGGACCATTTTAGACGGTCGATGCGAAATGATTTACGCAACGAGATATCTTGCAACAAGACACGCGCACGCACGCACACGACGTCGGTAAAAGACTGAAAAGATATGCACATGCATTTATTTTTACTTAATTATTTCAGGTGCATTTTATATACATTTAATATCTCCTATGATCCTGGTAGGGTTTTTGTTACATTTGAGACATTTTGCACAATATGTTTGCACTGAAAAGATAAGAAGATTTTGTTAAATATATATTCTCATTCTGACTTCTTCTTCTTTCGGCTTCTCCCATTAGGGGTCGCCACAGCGGATCATCTGTCTCCATCTGTCCTCTACATCTGCCTCTTTCAAACCAACTACCTGCATTTCTTCCCTCACCACATCCATAAACCTGCTCCTTGGTCTTCCTATTTTCCTTCTACCCCTTGTGTTTTTGTTTGTGTGTGTGTGTGTGTGTGTGTGCTGACCTGTATGTGCACTCTTATTTTCTTATGTGATGCTGACTCCTCTTACCCACCAAACCAATTTGCTCTGTGTCCTTATTAAACTAGTGCCAGTTCGCGGCAAAAAAAACAAAATTTATGCAATCGTTCACTGTGACGTAATTTACAGGAGATGGGCGGGGCTTCACTAGGCTGAAACGTTGGAAGACCCGGATTGGTATATGGGGTGGCACCGTGGTTAAACACGATCTGTACTGAGCTTTTGTGAATGCGGCCGAGAAGTGCAAAACACTAACAAATCAGAAAACAAACTAACAAATCAGAAAACACATTAACAAACCAGAAAAAAAACTAATTAGAAAACAAAATAACAAATCCGAAAACAAAACAACAAATGCGAAAACAAATGAACAAATCCGAAAACAAAATAACAAATACAGAAGCACGTTAACAAATCCGAAAACACAACGACAATTCAGACAAACCGGAAAAGGTAGGTATAGTCTGCAAACGGAACACGTACCGCTCATTGGACGAGACACCTGTCATTCAAGATATACAGGAAGTACAACAGTCTGCGGCAGGATAAAGTAGGAACGTGTGTGTAAACGTGTACAAATGTATTGTCCTTACTGTGGATTAAAATTCGGTGTTTTGCCAAATTTCTGCAGTTCCTGTTGAAAAAATATTCAGGCAAAAAATCCGTTCAGCAGAAGCCGAAGAATGTCACAGGTATTACCTTAGGCTCGGTAGGGATAGAAGAGCTAGAATTTATTCTCTATTTCCAGTAGCTCAAGAGTCTCAAGAGCTTTTATTGCCATTTCAACTATATATAGCTGACTCAGTACACAGCAAAATGAGACAACGTTCCTCCAGAACCCTGGTGCTACATAAAACAACAAAAACAATAAAACAGTGCAAGACAAGACAGTGCAAAGACAACACAAAACACAAAATAGCGCCGCTAATAAACCTGTATATTATACAGTACAATGTGCAGAGAGAACTGTGTACATGAGTGCACTTGTTGTGACCAAAATGTAAACAAAAGGGTTTGTGCAAAACAGCAATAGTAGCAGTCAAAAGGATGTGCAAAAACAGCATGTAAACAGTTATAATAATAATGTAATAATGAGGTAATATAATATGGGTGGTGCTGAAGACATGGATGTGTGAAGTGAGTACGAGTGTGTGTTGAGTCCGGGTTGTACAGATCAGTAACGCAGTTGAGTGAGTGTGTGTGAGTTTCAGTTCAGTTCTGTGTTGAGGAGCCTGATGGCTTGACTGTTGCACAGTCTGGCGGCCCGAATGCTTCGGAACAGGATATATAATGAATATAAAGAGTTAGTTTGTGATCAGTGATGACTTTTAATCTCGCACATAGGTAAATGCATGGACTCAACACCTGTATTAACTTTAAACCAGTTTTTGGAATATAGAAAACTGAAAGCTGGGGAAAGAACCGACTATACTTTGGGCAAGAAATGTGGAAGCATAAAGGAGGAGAAGAAAGTCCAGGTCAATACTTTTTAAGTGGCTGTTTAGCGATGATTTGTGAATGGCACATTTGTTATAGTGATGCTGTTGGTACTTTTTTCTTTACAGGTTAATATCAGTATAATGTCACTACAGAATGGCTGCATAAAATCGCAACGAGGGAAAAAAACGCTCCAGTTATTCACAAATCCACATGTAAATGTGAGTGAAATCCTCATCAAGTAAAGACTTTTTATGGAGAAAGGACCCTATGTACTTCTGTACCCGGATGGCACTGACGTCATTAATGTTCCTTGGACCCCGAGGTCCTCTGCACTGAAGGACTATAAAATAGAAATTGTAAAACCTTATCCAAGGATACATTTGTTTATATGCAGAAGGAAGGTCTTTGAAGGTTAGTTTGCCAGAATTAAAGTATTGTTTATTTTTAGGGTGATAACATGTTTTGTTCTTTGTCTAGGAGAACAGGAAGTCAGTTCAGAATCAGACACAGAAGTCCATCAAGGATCATGAGGACACGAAATCCTGAGGGATATACCCTGGTAATACCAATAAATAAAATAGATTTTTTTCAATTGTTTAAAAATGTTTGTTTGTATAAACTGTTTTTTTTTTTTTCATTCAGCCAGTAATACCTTGGCATACAAGCACACCTGAAAAAAAGTATGGATAATAAAATGTAAGCTGTTTTTAATCTTGTCATGGTTCAGGCTCACTATAAAACCAGAACAAATGTGATACTTTCAACTTTTAAGTACTGTTAAATGTCTGATTGCATCTGCTCTGTTTTTTGTCTGTAGTGATTGTAGTGATTGTGATTGGTCTGTAGTGATTGTGCTCCAGGAGGTGAAGTGCAGGTTAGTGTTAACAGTGGTTTGAGTACATTAATCTGACTAACAGTATGATCTCTGGACACTACTGCCATGCTTCTCCTCATGTGCCAATAGCTAGGCGCAGTCCAATGTTAGAATCTTTTTTTTTCATGGTGTCTTTTTCAATGACCCTGTAGATATAATTCTAAATAGAATATTTGTTGATAAAGTCTGATTTCTGTTTAAAACACTCTCAGATTCAGAGGATGAGCAACCAGGTACCTCAGATCATGTTACAGAAGAAAAGCACTGTTACAGGTTTGTTTGGTTTATTAAATATTTTCTTTATGTACTTAAAATATGGAATTTGTACAGTTGTGTATTCGTTCCTGCTGCCTGTTTATTGGTAGAGAATACATGGACATTAATGCACCTGTGATTATTAAAGAGGATGATGAGCTTGAAACTTCAGCACACTGTCTTGACCTCCCAGAACCGATAGAGTAAGCTGTAAAAGTATGTTGAATGGAAAATATAAAATCAGTACTAATTACATTGTTTTAAAACTCACTGTTTTCACACTTTAGGGAACAAGGCAGTTTAACAGCTCCTGACATTATTGCAAATCTAGCTCTTGCCATTGATCAAAAAAGTGTCAGCAGATTCAACATTATGAGATCCAATGTGTGGGATTTTGCAGTCAGAGGATTTAAACATGTCTAATACTCAGAATTCAATGACATGTTTGTGAACTTCTCTGATGATGCTGGCACATTTGAAGTGGGTCTTGATACAAGTGGACCAAGGCGAGAGCTGATGAGCTCCCTGCAGTATCGCACCATCAAAAATGGGGCGTTATTTGGGGATTCAGTATTTGATTTTAGGGGGGATGAGTATTTTTTGGCAGGAAAAACGATTGCTGTGTCGATAGTGCATGGAGGACCAGGGCCCCATTTTCTTTCAAAAGACCTGGTAAACCACATTGTAGACCATCCCTAGTTCAGTGGCATTTTGAAAGATGTCTCGGATAAGGTTATAGTAAAAGTGTTGGAAGAGGTATGGAAATAGACATTATCGACATTAGTAGGAAGGTTACTAAAATATTTATTTAAGAAATTTTAGGATTGTCAGTAGCAAGTGTAAGAACCTTTTCTAAGTATTCAATGAAAGTTTAATTATTCAACTAAAATTTTCAAAAAGGGAGACAAAAATATTTTGTTAACCAAATCACTTTTGTTGATTATCTTTTCAGATTCATAATGCAGCTACTTTGGAGTCACTACAAGATATTATTTTGAAATATAGCACCCTGCTCCAGACTGCTGGGTGTCGAATATTAAAGAAAACATACCATTCTTGAAGAATATGTCAGTTGGTATGTGATTAACAGAAACCATCATGTTATTAAAATGTAAAAATCACCACAAAATATATACATATACATACCACTATATTTTTGGTTTGAAGATAAACATTTATAATGCTTAAATTGCCTTTTTACTGTTTATTGCATAAATATAAAAACAAATTTTACAAGCCTGTGAATAAGACAACCTAAATTCTGACTGCTTTGACAGATTTAAAGATGACCACTCTGAACTTTCTGACAGCACTTCAGAACCATCCCAGTGTTTTGGCTCCTTTCCTTTCCCACACTAAAAAGAAGCTGACAGCAACTAATTTGGAAAACCTCTTTAATGCAGAACTCAGCCCAAAAGGTAGCAACCAGAGGCAAAAAGAAATCCAAGACACTTTGCTTTTGGTCAGACTATCTCCTCAACTGTGAAGGTTTGTTATTTGTGTTTAAAAATAGATATTCTGTTGTCTTTTGGTGAACTGGTTAGATGTTTAAACCAAAAGAAAAAGGTCAGAAAGCTATTTTTGGGTAAATCATTACTTTAATGAAAATTTTGAGTCGTGTTTTTTCTATCTTTTTTTTTTTTTTAGAACGTCAGACTGAAGTGTCATTGAAGAACGTACTTATGTTTGCTACTGGCCTGATTTCACTGCTGGAATTACACCACTTCCTTGCATTGTGTTTCTGGCTAGTTCACCCTTCCCAATGGCAAATACATGCGCAAACAACCTCAAGTTACCACACTTGGACACCTACAGTCTTTTTCAGACTCTAATGGATTTTGAAATCCAGAACTCTTCAGGTTTTGAATGTTTTAAATAGACAATTCAAAATGTTGCATTTTAATGGCATAAATATCACATCCTGAGTATCATGGTCATTAGCCAAAAATAATAAATGCAATAAAAAAAACCTTGGAAATAAGGACAAAGAATACCGAAGCATAAATTAAAAGTGAATTAAATTACTGAATTTGTAAATCTTTGTTTTCAATTATATGATACACATTTGTCATGTTTTTTATTACCACAATATTCATGATGTGAAATTGACACCATATAATGTTTTTTCTTAGTTTTTCTTAGGTTGTACTCTGGTTTCTATAGGTTTTTCATTTGAATTTCTTTGTAAAGAAAATTTATGTTCAAAGACAAGTTGTTTCTTTTAATGTGAAGTAAAGTTGTAATGCTTCCTCACAGTTCTCTGGCCACTGTAATACAGTATGTTGCATTGCAAACTCTAGATATTCCTGAATGTTTTTATCACCACATAACTGAGTTGTCAGCCTTGATTCTGGAAAAGCAGATAACATGCCTTCCTCAACTGCAAAGCCACAGTCCCTTGATCCTGACCTGCAAAAAGATAGATTTCTGTGAAAGTAGTTGCATTTTTAAACAACCTTTAATAATTAGATTCATTATGAAATGCAGTTTTTATAGATATGATTAGCTGACCTGTGTGGTAGATGATAGAGTTTATTTGGTATCCCTCCAGGACACATTGCAATTCTGGAGGGCCAAATCCTGTGCTTATTCCAGAGTGCTACAAATTCATCCAAGTCCACTTGCAGAACATTTTGGAAGCAGAACTGAAGCAGGCACTGGTGTTCGATGCTACCATTGAAATGACCTTCATTCCTAAGATCTCCAAAAAGTTCTATCCAGAACTGAGCCATACAACACAAAAGACCAAATACAGAAATCACATCACACAATCATTTATTCTTATATAAATTTATGTGACAATTTAATTGAAATAAATTTTACAATGCACTTTAATAGCATAACTATTACATTAACTACTAAGGCATCAAACAAACTCAATTTTCAGACTTGGACAAATGCTCAAGAATATGAAGTCAACACCTAAACCTTAATTTTCTAAAGCTGGACCACCAAGATTCGATGTGCTGTTTGCTAACCGATGTACCATACATGTGCTTCTTGAGCCAGCATAGTAGTCTGTATGGTGATGATGGAGGGTGCACTGTACTGCTGCCAATATACCATTTTCTGTTCCACAGGCCGTTCGTAGTCTCATAGGAGCAACACCAAGATGTTGTACACAAGTCATGAAGTTGTGTGCAATTACAGCAGGATCATTGTTAGTTGGCCCACAATTAAGGCACAGGACACGTCTTGAAAAACAGTTGCATCCTGATATAGCGAAACCAAATGGCTTTAGTTTTTCCAGTGGCGGGCCGTGCATTTGGTAACTGGCCTTCTGTGGGGACTTACCCGACTTAATCCACCTCTTAATACCACCACTATCATTTCACAATTATAGAAACCATCAATACAATACCATCAATGCTATTGCCCTTTTGCACAACATTTTGTTTACATTTTTGCTACTGTTCACTTTATGTCTCTTTACAACAGGTTTACTGGCGGAACTGTTTTGTGTTTTGTATATTTGTCTTGCACTGTCCTGTGTTGTCTTTGCACTGTTTGCACCAGGTTTCACACATGCACTTTTTCTGGCGAGGACACTTACTAGTCTTTAGCCCTGTGTTTTCTGTTTTTCTGTGATTGTTGTTTTCCAGGGTTCAGGAGGAACGTTGTTTCATTTCACTGTGTACTGCGTCAGCTATATATGATCGAAATGACAATAAAAGCTTCTTGACTTGACTACAATACAAAAACGCAATATTACAATGTGTGGCTTTACAGAGAGAGAGAGGCATTTCGCATATGGAAGGTGAATACCATTTTACTAAAACAAGCTTCAAACCGCTACATTACAACCACAACTGTGCTACCTACATCATCTGGAGCAGTTCAGAATCAATATCTGTGTAATAACATGACAAGCATTAAAAATTTTCATAAAATACAAACTACTCACAAGAGATGCATACTCATAATTTGCAGGGATTTTGGCCCAATCCTCCATACAGGTCTTCTCCAGATCTTTCAGGGTTTTTGCGGCTGTCGCTGGGCAACACAGAGTTTCATCTCCCTCCATAGATTTTCTATTGGGTTCAGGTCTAAAGACTGGCTAGGCCATTTCAGGACCTTGAAATGCTTCTTATGGAGCCACTCCTTAGTTGCCCTGGCTGTGTGTTTGGGGTCATTGTCATGCTGGAAGACTCAGCCACGACCTTTTATTGAGGGAAGGAGGTTGTTGTAAAAAATCCAGGAGCAGTCATCCTGTCCCCTTTGCAGAAAAGTGCCCCCAAAGCATGATGTTTCCACCCTAATGCTTCACGGTTGGGATCGTGTTCTTGGGATTGTACTCATCCTTCCTCTTCCTCCAAACACGGCGAGTGGAGTTTATATTAAAGGGTTCTATTTTGGTCTCATCTAACCACATGACTTTCTCCCATGCCTCCTCTGGATCATCCAGATGGTCTTTGGCAAACTTCAGATGGGCCTGGACATGTGCTGGCTTGAGCAGGGGGACCTTGCGTGTGCTGCATCATTTTAATCCTTGACGGTGTAGTGTGTTACTAATGGTAACCGTTGAGACTTTGGTCCCAGCTCTCTTCAGGTCATTGACCAGGTCCTTCCGTGTAGTTCTAGGCTAATCTCTCACCTTTCCCAGGATCACTGATAATCTACGAGGTAAGATCTTGCATGGAGCCCCAGTCTAAGAGAGATTGACAGTCATCTTGAAGTTCTTCCATTTTCTAATAATTGCACCAAAAGTTGTTGCCTTCTCACCAAGCTGTTTGCCTATTGTCCTGTAGGAAATCCCAGCCTTGTGCAGGTCTACAGTTTGTCCCTAGTGTCCTTAGACAGCTCTTTGGTCTTGCCGATAGTGGAGAGGTTGGAGTCTGATTGATTGAGTGTGTGGACAGGTGTATTTTATACAGGTAACAAATTAAAACAGGTGCAATTAATACAGGTAATAAGTGGACGATAGATGGGCTTCATAAAGACAAACTAACAGGTCTGTGAGAGACAGAATTCTTGCTGGTTGGTAAGTGATCAAATACTTATTTCATGCAATTAAAAGGAAATCAATTATTTAAAAAATCATACAATGTGATTTTCTGGATTTATTTTTTTAGATTCTGTCTCTCAGTTAATTTGTGTACATGTGATGAAAATTACAGATCTCTCCATTCTTTGTAAGTGGGAAAACTTAAAAAATCTGCAGTGTATCAAATACTTATCCCACTGTATGTCCGAGACCAAATAAATGTATTTTCTTCCATCAGCCATCGTGGGCGTAAAAAAGTCTAACTCTGATGTATTAATGTGTGTAGAGCGCTACAGACATGTTTTGCTAGTCGAACTTGGCTGTAACAGTTTCCCTCTGACCAACTAATCAGAGGATAGAAAAATGCTGATGCTATTCTGTGATCTTGAAATCTGATTAGTTGAAGAAACAGACCTATTGCTAATATAGTCTAAGGCACAATGGCCAGCACTACTGATTGTGAAGGCCCTGGGCAGATTAGATTGACATGGCAGCACATAGAGGATGAAATCTGATTGGACAAAAATCTAACATCCACATACTGGAAGGAGTGCAGCAAAGAGAAACGCTACAACATAAGAGAAGAGAATAAACTGTTGGGAATATATTAATTCAATTTCATGGAACAAATATTAAAATTTTGGTTGCAAATATAGGTCAGTGATTCTGATAGTGTTTAGGCCAGCAGAAAAGGCCTTGCTGGCCCTGACAGCCCACCACTGAGTTTATCATAACCATCCACATGCCACAGATAGTTTGTGCAAAGTACAAATCTACGACGTCTCCTTTTCTTTGTCCCGTTTGGATGAAGTTTTAAGCAGCTGCATAACATCGTCACATTTAACACGCAACTTGTGTTTCTGCTGAAGTGCTAACCACATTGTCCGGTAACTGAACAACTGTCCTGGTCCACGTAGCTCTTTTGGATTTATTTTGTTTTTTGCATTAGTTATTTTGTTTTCGGATTTATTTTATTTTGTTTTTTGCATTTGTTATTTTGTTTTTGGATTTGTTAATGTGTTTCTAATTTGTTTTTAAGATTTGTTAATGTGTTTTGCACTTCTCGGCTCTGGTTTTGTTTTGCATATGTGCAAAATTGCTGCCACTTCTTGTGCCAACTAGTGATGGAAAGTCATTTAGTTCATTTCATTCCTTTAATTAGAAATAAAATGTTCCATTTTCAATAAGGAAACCCCAAAACACGTCTACATACACAAAATTTGACTTTTGAATTTTTGGAATTTTGCTTCTGTGTTTCCTTAGTAAAGTTTAACTGAAATTATGCTGAAAAAAGCAGAACAGTTAAGTAGAACAAATTTTTAGATAATTACTTATTACATTGAAATTAAATGTAAAACACAATCACATTGACTCACACACACACACACACACACACACACACACACACACACACACGCACACATTTGTATTACCCAAATGAGGTCTAACAAATGTAAACTGTTTAATTTCATTTTTCCATTTACTTAATTTTTTTGTTCATTAATTTTGTGCCATTTTAATCGATTACTGAATTTTATCAATATAATTTATTTAATATTGTTTACCAAAAATGTGTATTTATATCAAGAGAATCACTAGTAAATAATTATTTCCGGTACGGATCAAGTAGTGGCAACCAGCATTATAAATACCCAGAAACTGCGGTAAATTGTTTTAGACAGGAAGTAGACACATTTGCACACATGCACAGTACAGATTGTTTCTGGTACAGATCGAGTAGCCACAGTCACTTGCACAGACTAAACATTCAAACCCAACACATACCATACCATACAATACAACCAGCTAAATATTGTGGTTTGTAACACTATGCACATGTGTACAGACATTTTCCACTGCATAATCCCCTTTTCCAGTCTAAATGGTTTGGTACATCATAAACAAATTGTCTGCAATTTAGTGACATGATGTAATATTTAAAGAAGTTAACGTGTCCCATGTGCATTACAGCACAGTGAAATTCCTTTTTTTGCAAACTGTATTCCACAAGGTTACTAAGCTGGGGTCACAGCCCAGGGTAAGCCTTGATACAGCTCACCTGGTACACAGAGTCTTAATGGCCCAAGTGTGGCAACTTGACAATACTGACGCTTGAACGCCAACCTTCAGATTTCAAGTTTCAAATTAATTTATGTAGTGCTTTTCACAATTGACATTGTCTTAAAGCAGCTTTACAGAACCAAAAAATTTTATATAAGTCAATTATGTGTGTTTATCCCTGATGAGCACACCTTCTGATCAATAACCCAGATCCTTAGACAGTCTTTACTATTGGCAGCTAAGTGAGACAGGTAGAGTGCTGCCCCACGATTGGACAACATCAACAAAGGTGAGCAAATCAACAGCTCAACCTGCTTTCCATAATTTAGATAAAACCTTTAATATATTACAATAGTTCCAAATAATATTAACATATTGTCACTCAAAAGATGTATTTATGGAATGTGAATGGAGAACTTACAAAGATTTTCAGAATGGCTGATGTTCCTAATTTGACAGATTTAAATAAATTGTTTAACATTTTTATTAGTTATGGGGATATGTGAATTATAGATAGATAGATAGATAGAGAGAGAGAGAGAGAGAGAGAGAGAGAGAGAGAGAGAGAGAGAGAGAGAGAGAGAGAGAGAGAGAGAGGGTTTTTTTTTTTACTGCATCATGCAGTAAATCTTTATAGTAGCTGCTATCCACGGTGCTGAAATGCAAGTGGTCGTGATCTTGCATGCAGTCACCTATCTTCAAGAAATGATGTTTGGACATTAATAAATGAAAAAGCAATTGAATTCTCCTATAAATGAGTATTGAAAATAATCTGCAGGTAATGCAATTTCGCAGCACGCAATCTGACCCAGCACCACCCCTTGTCATTGTAAAGGATTGAAACAGTGAATCTCTTCTGTGGTCAGTCATTGAAACCCTTCGCGTCATATGCAGCGGTCTTGCTGAATACCATCAGAGCAAAGGAGGCGAGGCTATACACGCTTAACTACAGACCGACTGAAATGGCGCAATATGAACTGCAGCGCGAGCCAGTGGGCGGATGGAGCAGGTTATTGCTGTGTGGTCTTTCTGTAGATCATGTCTTATAGCTAAAAACCCACACAAACCGGGGCATTATTTGAATGTGATTTGTGAGCCCGAGCGAAGAAAATGAATAAGATATATTTGCCACCTCTTAGTCACCTCTGTAGGCTACTCACACGTCCCCACGCCTTCTCTCTCTCTCTCTCTCTCTCTCTCTCTCTCTCTCTCTCTCTCAAACACAAACACACACACGCACAGTCAGTCATAACGCTAAAATGCCCCTGGCTACCAC
Organism: Silurus glanis; assembly: GCA_014706435.1. Lineage (NCBI taxonomy): Eukaryota > Metazoa > Chordata > Actinopteri > Siluriformes > Siluridae > Silurus > Silurus glanis. The sequence continues at coordinate 6,862,838 of JAAIIK010000010.1, forward strand.
GACGGCTGAAATAGGACTGTATAATAACCATGTGTGTGGCTACGAGTGTGTGGTTGATGCAGATGCGGTGGAAGTGAAGGAGGTTGACTCAAGACTCGTCTTGTCTTAGTGTCGCCTGTCTTATCAAGCTGAAGATCAATGCTGGGCCGGAATCTCTGGTACATCGATAAGCTTTTCCGCCACAACTTGATCAACTAAAGTGTGATAAGGTGTGAAAGACGACCATGGATCACTAGGATTACTAGACGTGGAATCAACCCGACGCGTTCTTAAGAAGCGGCACTCCAAGCCAGATCTGTATGTATGTATGTATGTCTGTATGTGAGTGGGGGAGAGAGAAAATCTCTAGAGCTCTCCCTGATCTTCGCTAATCGTCGCCGGGAAAAAAAAATTTCAACCGTGCTGGAACGCAGCGGGGAAAGAGCATCAGGAGCTCGACAGATAGAGCTGGACTCTTTGCTCAACATCAGTGCTTGAACCGCGAGCAAATTCAAGGCTCAGATTCAGCGCAGTACTAAATGGAGAGGACAATAAAACCGTGGGTGATATAGGGGGGTTTGGTGAGACCGGGCCACTCTAAATCTTATGCGCCGATTCGCGCTCAGGGCTGAGAGACAGATGCAGTAAAGGCGCATCCATGAGCGTCTTCTCTTGGGACAGACTCTTTTAGCACTGTATGTTTAGTGTTTTAAACATACAGCTCTGTTGAGAAGACAGCCTCCCCATTGGGTTGAAAGAGAGCGAGAGAGGGAGAGCGGCGCATTTGGAAGTTTGGATGCATATGATCACAACCACCATGATTTTTATGATCCTTGGTGCTTCTGTTGTAATGGTAAGAAATACGCACCGGCATCTCCATGAACAATGTCAGTTAAGTTAAGAGCGAGAGAAATGGTTTGAGAGCACCAGAAAGTAGAGGAGCACAGACAGAAAAGTCCATTCACATCCTTGATCAAGGCACATCCATTATTAGGAGGAATGATAAATAAGCAAGTCGAGTTGTTCTTGCCTGTAAAAAAAATGTATGTATTCTATTTGTTGACTATATGGAGATCAGGATCATAGGAGCAGATAGTGCTGTAGGGTTGTCATGATGTCCAGCTTGACTCGAATGCTTCTATGCAGGCGATAGCGTGTCTAATGGACATGAACGCGCTGCTGGACCGCTTTCACAACTACATCTTACCGCATTTACGAGGGGAAGACCGCGTCTGCCACTGCAACTGTGGAAGGTAAATGAAAAAAAAAAAAAAAAAAAAAAAACAACCCACCAAGCTCATTAATTATTTACTGTATTTCACGAGCCTTGTTATTAATCGCCGTCTTGTGCATTAAAACAGAGTAGGGGCCTGTGAGGATTCCATACCCTGCCTACCATTTTCATACCTCCAAAAGACTGATTGTACCCTCATAAATCTTAATGAAGCACATATACCCATAACTATGGTTGCATGGAAGCTTATAGGCCTCGTCTGATCTGGTTGCACGGTGATTTAACGATTCGTTGGCAATATTACCAGGACTGAGCAGCTATCTATCAGTGTCAGTGGCGTTTTGTGTGTGCGTGGGGGTTTCTTGGTTTCTGCGTCTCAAGGTGTGTGTGTGTGTGTGTGTGTGTGTGTGTGTGCTTCTTCAAAGCACGACCATATGATACATATTAGGCTACGTAGTTCATTTAATGACCTGGTGCGTTCCCGTGCGCCACAATGCGCAGCGTGCTGGTTTGATCTTTCTCAGTGAAGTAAACGCTAATGACGAGAAGGTTAAGGTTTCTTTCTTTCTTTCTTTCTTTCTTTCTTTCTTTCTTTCTTTCTTTTTAAAGAGTGGCTTCATTATTAGCACTATACTGCATACTCCATACAAATTCAGGAAGTGCAGGTGGATGCAACATTTAAAAGACATGGCCTTGATTCTTTCATAAAGATGTGATAATAGTCATCGTCACTCTTATACTCTTAAAAAAAGCTACCAAACTGGACATTTCCTTCTTGTTGAGATGGTTTTCCACCTGTAGCAAGTATTTTTTTTTTTTTAGGTACATGCAGTGTACATCTAATTAGCTCAATAGAATGGATAAAGTTAGTGGTCCTTAAGCTTCAGTTATGGAAAAATGTTTTTTTAATTAAATGATATATACTAAAGATATAGATGGTATACCCTTGGTGGTACCAGCCCAGCAACATGAAGATTTTTTTTTTTTTTCAATTTAAGAAGTACAAAACTTTCAAAACTTTCTTTAGCTGGAACTAAGAGGCCTAAATCTGTTCAAACATGACAACGTGCATGTGCACAAGGCAATGTACCCAATGCCATACACAATGCACGCCTAGGTTGGAGTCAAAAAAAGTCAAATGGCCTCCACAACAATCTGACGTCAACCCCAGTTAACCTTTGGGATGAAAGCCTGACTTCATTAATGTGCTTGTCAGTGAATTGACTAATCCCCTCCACCATGTTCCAAATATAATGAAAAGCCTTTTGAGGAGAGTGGAGGTTATTGTTACAGTTCAGAGGGAATAAATCTGGATTTAAATGTTTAAAAAAATATACATGTTCATGATAGTCAGGTGTCCACAAATCTTTTATTTTACAATGTATTCCTGAATGGCTGCTTGCATTAAGTGGGGATACTCTATTCAGTGTTACCATTTATACAGCACTGTTATCTCTGTCGACTAATCGACTGAATTCGCTGTCAAGTGCCCTGTATTCTCTACCCAAGGGTACTGAATCAGGTCAGCCTAAAATTATTCTCAACTTTGACCTGCTAATTGTGCTTGCTGCACAACAGCACAGATAATCTATTGACTAAAATAATACCACAGACACTATAATTCATTATGAAATATCAGCCATGATTGCTGCATAGGTTCTTTATTATATTTCATTCTGATACGATATTTTACGCTCACAAGTGAGTATACCAGTATGTCCACAATGTTCTAGCAACATTTAGCAACTTATGAGAGTGCAGCCGATTTTCTTAAAAGTAGTGTAAAGATAAGAACATCTTGGCTTGCATGGTGAAAGTGTGTAATGTGATTCTCACCATTTAGAGATGATCTGTTTTTAGAAACATAGTCTAGTTAAATAGTTTCAGAGTTATATATTTATCTATGAAACACCTTCAGTAAGCAAAGATAATATAAAGTCAATAATATACAGAATATTGTAAAAACTACAGGTCATATTAAGTAAGTTAAGTTTTAGAGTCTGTAATTTTCAACCATATATTTTTGTTTATTTATTCTTCTTAAACACTTTATCTTGGTTAGGCTCCAGAGCCTATTGTGACCCTAACCCTAACCCTAACCCACACACACACACACACACACACACACACACACACACACACACACACATTCACACTTTTATACAATTAAGTGCAGCCAGTACACCTATTGGCTTGTGTTAGGAGGAAACTGGAGAACCTGTAAGAAGCCCACACAAACTCTGGAAGAACATGCAAAACTATGCACAGGCAGTAAACTAAACTCAGGATAAAATCAGGGACCCTGTAGCTGTAAAGTGAAAAAACATTACCCCCTGGACCAACCTGCCACCCACAAATATACATATTCTTAAAAAAAACAATGTAGCAATGATCACAAATTTGTGACAGGGGAGCTGTAAGACAAATAATTAACCTATTTCTTTTTTAGTGCAATGTAAAATAACTTTTAATGAATGGTCTTCAATAAAATTGTGGGTCATGGATTGCCCCACTTAAGTAAAATATATAAAATAATATTATATTTGTTTTCTTTTTTGCCACATAGACACCAAATAAAAACATTTTGTATTCCACCATGAACTCCCTCATCAGTGGGTTTAGACTTTGTAGTAACTGAATAATTAATCATGACCAATGAATAAAATACTTTGAAATTAAAATATGAGTAATAGTAAGTTGTAAATGGCTAAATGTGATCACTAATGCTAAATGTAAATGTTTATGAATATATATGTATCCTCATTATCACCAGTGTTCCCTGGGACACACTCCGAATCCACTGAAACCCTAACCACCATAAAGTACTTAGTGAAGATAAATGACTGTCTTATAAAGAATTTAAAGCACCTATTTAGGCAAAAATATTTATGGCAATAATCAGGTAAGTCTAGATCTTTCATTTAATGATTAATTCATTTATCTTGAGTAATCATTTTATTCTGGACAGGGTCACAGTAAATCTAGTGCCGAGGTGTAAGGAGGGGTCACATCCTGAATAGGATGGCAGTCTTTTGCAGGGCAACATGCACAAACACATGCACTTAAACACCTTTTAACAACTAGAGGCAATTAGTGCAGTCAGATAAACTACTGGCATGTTTCTGTAAGGCTGGAGAAAAACAAAGGAAACTAATGTTGCGATACAGCATGAGCAGGAGTTGAAGAGCATGCAAAAAAAACTCCACACAGACAGTAACCTGCACAAAATATCTCTATGACAGACCTAGTTATATTACATACTTCTAAAGTAGGGCCCATAAAGCATGAAAGTTTGTTCTTAATCTAAGCTATCTATTTATCCCCTTACTTATTATTCATTTATTCTCTATACTTATACTTCTTTATACCATATTCTTTAAACTGACTCTTACACAAGTAGACTCTTAGTTCACACATTTTCTTTTTTTCCCAGACACCATGTTCATTATGTAATTCCATATGATGGGGACCATTCGTTGGTGGACTCATCAGAGAACTACTTTGTGAGTGACAGCGTGACCAAGCAGGAGATGGACCTCATGCTCGGGCTGTTGCTGGGCTTCTGTATCAGCTGGCTATTGCTGTGGCTGGATGGAGCGTTACACTGTGCGGTGCGAGCCTGGCGAGCCAGTCGCTACTATGGTGAGTAGAATGGAGCCATGTTCTGTATACAATGATCAATATTTCAAGGAAGCATGTTCATCGTTGTATGTAGGATGCTTAATGTGTCATTCATTTATTCAAGCAGTGATTCACTCTAACACCTCTTTTGATTAGAGAATAATTTGAAAGCTCAAAAACCGACACCCCTTATGTCCAGTTTCATGATTTATGAAGTCCTAAGAGCATTCGAATGCAAAAGATTTCTATTACTCATCGTTACCATAGTCCAATGAGTAGTCTTAATGTGTAGGAGAATGGGTGAGCAAATGATGTCATTAGGCATTCAGTCATTTTACAAAGATAATTTTTGCTGCAGTGTTGGTAGACGAACTTATGCTTAATAAGGTTTGTATAGTACTGTATGAGAAACAGACAGTGTTACTCAATGACCTATTTCTCTAAAGCAGAGAGAAAGCAGTCATAGATAAAAAACTATTCTACTTCATTGTCTTTACATAAATACACTTATCAAAGTGGGTTACTTATCAAAGTTGCGCCTAAGCCTGGATAAAATGGGAGGGTTGTGTCAGAAGGGCATCGGGCTTATAAACTGTGCAAAATCAAATAAGCCTAAATAAAAACACAAATATTTTGTTTAACAGAAGTTCATCAAAATTTGTACTTATCAAAGTAGCCACTTTTCGCAGAGATAACAGCCGAACACTCTGGTATTCTTGCTACAACAGAAATCAAATATTTTTTGGAAAGTTCTTCCAAACACTAATGCAGAAGTTCCCACAAAAAATCTTTGCTTTCCCTCTCCTGTCCAGTTCATCCCAAACCAGTTTAATGGGGATTTAGAGCTAGAGACTGTGATGGCCATTCCATGATTTGAAGCCTACCAACTTGTAGGGTTTTTAGTCATTATTTTGCAAAATGCTGTAGTAGTAGTTTTGGTTCAGGATGCCACTCACTCTGTGCAAGTCACTGACTCTGGATTCAGCAAAAGATAATTTTTAAACCCCAGACTATTACGCCTTCTTTTCCATGTTTGACAGTTGTGTAACAGGTGTAACACACAGAGCAACCATACTTTCAGGCACACAAAAACCTTCTGTGATGAGCCAAAGATTTTGATTTATCGATCCATAAGACCTTATTCCAATCATTAGTAGTCCACTGGCAGTGCTTCATAGCCCAGGTAAGCCATTTTATCAATGGCTTTCTTGCTGCCACTCGGCCTGTCAAACCGTCAGCTCAAGTCTTCTCTACACAGTTAAAACTGAGACTTGCTTACTTCAATCAGCTGCCTATCATGCAAGCTGTTGACTCTCAGAAACTTGTCATCTGATTCTGTTGGTTTGCTTTCGGTCTGCCAGACCATGTCTTTTTGTCAGTTTTCTTTACTTTCCAAGTGTTGGTGTAGAAAACTGGTACTCACTAACACCTTGGTTTTATAGGGTTATAATAGTCTTCCATGTATGCAATCACACAAGAGTTGGGACACCTGTAAGAATTGTTAGCATCAACTTCCATTGCTGCTGAAAAGATGTTGTCCTCCATTTTCCCCCCTAAAAATGTAGTTCTTTATTTATTTTTAACCTCTATCAGTTTCTTGCTTGTTTTTATACCATTCCAAGTTATTCACTAGACTTAAAAATGTAGGTGTTCTTTTTATAGATTTGAACGAATTTGACAAATTGTGATGTCTAGAGAACTGTGTCAGAGCATCTGCAAAACTGCAGCTCTTGTGAGATGTTCCTGGTCTGCAGTGCTCGGTATCTATCAAAAGTGGACCAAGGAAGGAACAGTGGTGAACAGGTGACATGGTCATGGGCGGCCAAGGCTTATTAATGCAGTTCGGGAGCGAAGGCTGGCTTATGTGGTCCGATCAAACAGACTAGCTACTGTAACTCATATTCTTGAAGAAGTTAATGCTTTTAATGCTTGAGGGGTCAGGACTGTTTCGGCAGAAAAAGGGGAACCAACACAATATTAGGCATTTGGTTATAATGTTATGCCTGATCGATGGCTTTAAAGTTATGTCTGTTCAGTGTATTTGACTATGCAACCAATAAGATACAAATTTACTAAAATTATATGGGTTTGCAGATCTGATTAACTGGCTTTATATGGTTATTATTTATAATTATCTCCGAAAAGGAGTGAGATATATCTGTAAGGGACAATACTATCCCTTAACAATTTTTGGTATAATCCATGACTAGGTCTGGGTTTCACAATTTTAATGCATGACACAGAGTCAACCACATTCTGCTTTGTACATTGTGGTTATTTGTATTCTTATCTTGCATTAAATCAACCTGTCTCATTCCATATGCAACTGTAATTGAATATTAGTTGTTTTTTTTCAGTAGTATGTAAGGCAGTGCTTTAATTTAAAATAGTGATCAAACTGATCGAAACTAGGTGTTGGTTCAAAAACTTGACACTTGAACCTGGACACTTTCCAGCCAATCAGAATAAAGTATTTGAAATGAGCATGGCATAAAAGTGTCCTATTATCACGTGTATGTAAACCATGTACTGTAAAATAGAATATCTTTTCTATGTTGCAGTCATAGTTATGTTGTGAAGATTAGGGTGTTGTAGTGAACAATACCCTTTCAGTCTTTTAGTCACCTGTACTGCTGAGGAACAGAGATTTATATTGGATGTAGTAAGTGGAAATGGAAGTGCTGCTTTCAAAAGAAAAGGCTTTTTTACTTTCATCATTCATAGGCTATTATGTATCAATGGTAGTACAGAACAGTCAGAAAACAAAAAGAAAGCATGTTGCAATATATAGCAATCCAATAAATATATTCTACTTTCCCTTATACAGTATATAGTTTTTGAAGGGTGAATTGTAAATATGCTTTCTCAAACAGAAGACACGAGGGCAGAGATGAGCAATGTATAATGTTTTTATAAATAACTGAGCAATGATCAATAATCAGGTCATATGGCTCCTTTTAGATTCAGTTTAAATTAAGAATATGGTGGTGTTTGTACCTTTCTTATAGCTTAATTTGTGAGAAATGTAATCCAATTCAACCCTATTGCCCTTACTGAACTTTTATGAAATCAGACAAAACAACCCATACTGTATTAAGCAGCATAGCCTGAATAGCGATATTACTGGTGTCTGGTGGTATTTAAAATAGGTGAAGCACAGCTGTTGGTGGATTCTTTAGTATGGGCATAAAAAAGATTTCCAAAATTAGGTCAAATGATATTAGCAGTGTCTTTCATGTCAAACTAAAAAGCAACTAAGCTGCTAAATACTTAGCAAAGTTTCGATAGAAGGGAGCTGATTCAATAAATAAAAACATTTCCAAAAGGTATTAAATTATCGAGTATCCCCCAATAATTGCAATCTATGTACAAATTGCAAATATAATAAGCTACAGTAGTTATGTAAAATAACTAGCCAAAAATTAATTTATGAAAGACTGCCCAATAAATATTGAGATATTTTTCTAATCAAAAACCCACCAACCCACCCACTGACTGATACCCAGTGGAGCTGTGTGTGTGACCCAGAATGACACATCACTGTAAGATTCTTAGTTAGTTTTTATTCTATTAAAACAAAGTGTATTTGAATCTGCAATAAGATACCATTGAAGCTTTGCATCTATGGGCTTTTACAGATATTTTTTACTCTTTTGTAACAGCGTTTGTTAAATAAACAAACAACACAATACTGCAGTGAGATATCTAATATTTCATGTTTAATGCTACTGATATTGGTAAACATTTACTTGGCACATTCTAATTAAATTGGGGAAGTCCGAAAGCATATGTACATATATATTTTAAATGGCTTAAAATAGCAGCAATTGTAATGGGATGACGTGTCTGCCTGTATAGAAGGGAAAAATATTTCTATAAATGGTTGAAGCTAATAAAAAGTAGTGGGGATGCCCCTGTAGTGGAGCTCTCCAAGGCTTCCTATGATGCTGATGGCAGGTCAACCTCATTTAGCCTCTCAGAGATGGGGAGTGAAGGTTAGGCTTGAAGGGAGAGGGGGGGAATGACAGTCATATCCCCACTCCCACTCATGAGCACAACACACACACACACACACACACACACACACACAGACACACACACACACGGACACAGACACAGACACAGACACAGACACAGACACAGACACACACAAACACCCACCGACCCACACACACACACACACACACACACACACACACACACACACACACACATTTTCCCTCCCTCCGGTCCCTCTGCACGCTCCTGCTTCGTGAGAGCTATAAATAGAAAGAGAGCAGCTGGAAAGAGAAGGCAAGCAACAGGGAGACATGTGTGAGTGAGCACCCCCCACAATACCCCAACCCTATCCCACCCCACCCCCACATGCTCACACACACACACACACACACACACACACACACACAGCATAGAGAGGGATGCGTTGATTTTGTTTCCAGTTTTCCCATTCTCTTAATCTATTTCTCCCCCACCCATTCTTCCACTCTCTGTCTTTTGCTTATAAATCCATTCACTTTTTATTTTTATTTTGTTTAATACTGTGAGTATTATGCTAAAAAAAAATTTTGCCCAGTGATTTGGCCCTGATATCTCCTATTCCAGTTTACTCAGAGCCTTAATTGTTTTGCCTCTACATTATCATCTTGTCAATTAGATTTGAATTAAATATGTGCTCATTGTACCCTGAGATTTTATTTCATTTTCCATTGGCCCTTTATTTATTTGCTTCTTCTGGATACCCTTCACAACAGTCCTTGCGGATGGCATACCCATAGATTGCTATAAATAACTACTCCCCTCCTTCCGGCAGGACAGACTGATCTCTCTCTCTCTCTCTCTCTCTCTCTCTCTCTCTCTTGCTCTCACTCTTTCTCTGTCACTCTTAATTTGTTTCTTGTGTATCACCTGAGTATGTTGAGATCAATTAGATGCTGTTCTTCAGATCAAACAAAATGAAATATGAAATATGTCAGTAAAAAACACTTAAAATGTCTACTCAATCAATAACCTTTAAAAAAAAAGGCAACAGGCAAATAGATGAATTGGCTATGTTATTACAGTTTTTCTCGATTGCTAAGAGACATTTCTTGAAAGCTGCTCTCCTTTTCTCTAAACTGTGAACACAAAACCCAATTCTCAAGCTACATTCACAAAACCTCAGACTCTTCTTGCAAAACCAAACTTTCACCTCAAAACAGTTAAATCTGTGCTTAAAACTGAACTATGTTGTCAAATCATGCCCCGAGTCAATCAAAATTAAAATCACTATGGAACAGTCACTAAACACTACGTAGAAAAATAGAAAACACAATGCTCAGGACATGAAGCTGGAGAAATAAATCTTTATTGTTCACTGTAGGCTAAATGCATGTTGCAAAACAAAACAAAAACCTGTGCATTTAGCACTTGTACAAAAAGACAAAACAGAAATCTTGTGCATTTACACATAGCACTTGTAAAAACAAACAGAAATCTTATGCGTTTGCCACTTGTGTACAGTAAGCCCATGTAAAAATAAAGTACAAAAATATACAAATAAGTGCATTACTCAGCCACAGCATCATGTCTCCGTACTGGGTCAGGCCACAGGACTTCATCCACATCACAGGCCACATTTTGTCTGGCCAGGCAACGGGGGAAAAAACCACTGGCATGCCGTATCCAGGCTTGGCATGCCTCCACACCTATGTCACCACAGGCAAGTCCCATGGCTTGCAGGAGATGTACCCTGGTGTAAGGTTGGCGTTCATATACCTTCCAATGGGGTTTAGGAAAGGGGAGTACGGTGGAAGGCAAAGATTGATAAAACCTTGGTTCATATTGAACCACTCTCTAACCTGGAGGGCTCTGTGAAAACTCACATTGTCCCAAACAACAACATAGATGGGATGCTCATCCTGCTGCCCTAACAGAGCATCTCGCGTGTGATTGAGGAAAATGAGGAGCTGGTGAGTGTTGTAGGGCCCCAGGTTGGCATGATGGTGGACAACCCCATGATTGCTGATGGCAGCACATAATGTGACATTGCCACCACGCTGCCCAGGAACACCAACAATGGCCCGATGACCAATCACATTAGGGCCTCTCCTTCTCCTTTTGGTGAGATTAAACCCAGCTTCATCCATGTACACTTATTCATCTTGTCTTTCCATTGCAGCCAGTTGAAGAACCCTCTGTAGAAATAGATATAGTTTTGTAAGTGATACGGAAAAAGTGATTTAGGCCACTACAGTAAATCACTACTTAGAGTAATCAACATTGAATGTGTCTGGATATATGCCAACCTGTACATACTGGAATCTTTGCTCTTTGACTCTGTCTGAGTTGCGATCAAAGGGCACTCTGTATAGCTGTTCTCATGCGCAGTCTGTTGCGCTTGAGGACACGATCAACAGTAGAGAAGCTGACACTGATGATACCCTCAAAATTGACATGGTCCTCAATGATCTTCTGCTGAATTTCACTCAGTTTAATGGCATTGTTCTCACGGACCATACCTGTCCTCCCACCCCCATGTGGCAGTCTTTCAATTCTACAAAAAGAGAACATGGAGTTACAAAAAATATACATGGAATACTAGGCCTACAAACAGTTAGACCAACCCTCCATTACAATACTACAGTACATCGGTACAGTGATGTACTGAAACATATATTTACTTACAGTATACTGTGGTACAGTATATAGTATGTCATACAGTAATTGCTGTTAACATTTACATCCTGTACTATAATGTCAAAAAAAGGTACTGTTCACTGTTCACCTGTTCTCTTCTCTAAATCTTCGGATTATGGTGGACACAGTGAATCTACTGATGTTTGGTTGTACCCTTTGTCCAGCCTCCCTCATGCTCATACCATGGACAAGAACATGGTCAATCACAGTAGCTCTGATTTCATCAGATATTACTGTTCTTTGTCTTCGCTGACCACCTCGACCTTCTCTCACACGAACTCTTCCTCTCAGATTTCTATCCATTGTAGGGTCTCACAAACCAGTGCTCTCTGAACTGGCTTACTGTATATGTTCCCTCACATCATTAGCCACAAGTGCGATCCATTTTGAGTTGTTGTGATTAAGTGGGGACACTTGTGCTTTAATTGTGTTTGACTTTTGTCACCTGTGCTCACCATTATGCAGCACGGGTGCATCACAATGAAAATGTGTTGGCAAGTTGTGTCTAAACAGGTGAAAAGTGCTTATGGTTTTGCCAAAAGAGTGATTGATTCAATCAGTGGGTTCAGGCAACTGAGCATTTGGTTCAGACAATAGGGTTTAGTGTTTTAGCAATTGAGAAAAACTGTAAAATGCTTGTAGGTGTAAATGGGTGTATAAATGTGTAAGTAGGTCCCCCTGTGATAGACTATAGACTACCTTCCATCCAGAGTGTATTCCAGGCTCTCTCCCTGTGTTCCTGGTATAACCTCTTATTTCATGGTGACCCTGGCCAGGATACTGACTATGAATGAATAGATGATTTCATTCTGATGCAGCAATCATGGTGCAATCTGTAGCAATAATTTCTTTGTGTAGCAAGTAGGGAATAAAACATAGGGACATGATTTTGACAATTGACAATATTCAATGTAAAGTTATTAACAAACAAAACATGCCATGCCTTTAACTCTTTATAGAATTAATGTTGAAATTTTTGCAGGCAAAGTTAACTCTCATTGCCACTGCAAAAAAAAAAACACACATCTTGTTTAGTTATAGAGAAAATGGAAGTATTTTTTTTTTCCCGAAGACTCGTCTGTGCCCATAGAAAACTTCTCAATATCATCAACTTTATATTTTTCTTTGATGAAAAACACAATGCTTAAAACATCATTTTATTCTTCGACTGTGACTTAATTATTCATAAAGAAAATATAACGTAATAAAATGAGTGTATCAATAGAAATCTATCAATTAAATCACACCTGGCACTATTGTCCAAGCCCTGCTAAAGAAAAAAAACTTGGTTGGTTGGTTTGATTTTTGTGGTATGGGATATGTGTAACAAGGTAAGATTAAATTTAAATCAATTTATATTTATGAAATTGCCATGGCACACTCGTGAGAGGGCAAAATATGCTTTCCTTTTCTGAGCTAAATAATATTTTAGGGTATCTATTCTACCATTCCCCCCACATTGCTTAAACCTATGAAATGTTCTGAAAGTTTTTTCCATGGGCCCACTGTAATAATAATAAAATAATAAAATAAAAATCATATGCTTCTTCAGCACTGTACAGTATCATGTTTAGGTTGGTAAAAACTGAACAACAATCTACTATCCATATAAGGTTTATGAACATACAGTTGTATTCGTTATATCTGTTTCACATTCTGGATTACTAAATTCACTGTATAATTGGCTTAATTTATGTGGGAAATTAGTTGATTTTCTTGATCATTCATACAAGTGTTCATACAAGATATTTGGATATGAAAATCTCATAAAATTAAAAAAATGTGATTATTGATTAGTTTTTATTACTTTTACAGCATGTAGTCATGGCTCTTATCCAGGGTGACCTACAGAAGTGCTTTATAGTCCCTATCATAAACTGATCACTAAGTCAGGGACTATTAAAAGTAAAAATTACTGTCATTAATTCAAGAATATGAAAAATGAAGTGCATGAGCCAACACAAACACTATAATTAAAAAATCATTCAATCATAACCAATAAATGCTGCCATATAAACAGACAATGGGCCATTCTGTCTGTGCCATAAGCAACTTTTTTTTAACTGATGGAAGCTTTAGCACAATTTTTTTTGTATTAATATTATGTTATTAAATATTTCTATTTCAGTAGACACGAGTCAAAGTTACTATTATTTCAGCCTTTCGGCCTGCAGCCAACCCTCATATTCATGCTTCTAGCAGTTTGTGCATTTGACCTTTAATGGAGTTTTGTTGTTGTCACTAAATACAAACGAGATATATTTGATTTGTGATTTTCTTCATTATTATTTAAAGCACTGTGTAACCTTTGGCTTTTGAAAAATGCTATATAAATTAACAGTGACTTACCTGTATAAATGGCTGTGTCAGAAGTGCACTTTGCATTTTACTGTTAATAATATTATCATATTCAGTAAATCCAATGAAGGTCAGTGTTTATAAAACATTAATCTGTAAAATGTAGTTTTGTTTGTTTTACATAAACATTTACACAAATCCTTTCCTTTTTAATTAAGTCTTGGCCAATTCAGACATACTTTCAGTGGTCTTTTAGGTTTCTATGGAAATAGAAGGTTTTATTTTTTTAGTTTGCTTAAAGGGAAACACTTTTGGTAGGATTTTACTTTCATGATCTATAAAAATTCTTCTTATTCTTAAAGGGTTTTATTTGTAAGAGCTAGAAAAACCCACATGAGGCTTAACATTGGTGGACAAAATTAGCTTTCAGTGTATGTGATATATGCAAGACTATGGCAGAGCATGATAATATTCTTTTTTTATTTGCTTCCACAGACACACCGTCCTGGTCCTGGCTCCCACAGTTCTGCAACTTGCGGGATCTCCGTAGACGTACACAGTTAAGACAGCTGGAAGACTCCAGTGGAAACATGGTGCATATCAAGCAAAAGCTTTATCATAACGGTCATCCCAGTCCCCGTCATCTTTGACTCTGAATCACACTTCCCCCTTAACTGCCCCATTACTAAATGCTGCCTCAGAGACCCTCTTCAACAGTCCCAGTACATCCAAACCACCTTTTTGACTTTCTACAGCCATTTGTTGCAATTCACAATTTGGGATTCCAAATGGCATTCCAAACTGAGACACATGAAGAAAGAAATCATAACTTTTATCCAGACACTTTGTTCATTGGGTGTTCAGGGTTGGGTAGATGGGGTTTTGGTGGTGGTGGTGGTGTTAGTAACATTTTGAGGGTCTTTTTTCTGTACAGGTAATTTTTTATTCAAACTAGGCATGCACTTTTAAAGTTGGTGGGGGTGGAGCAAAACAAATGCATACAGTGTTAAATGGGGCAGCGAGACTGAACTGCATCACTTAATTTTCTTACTTTTGGTCATTGTTTCATTGGAATGGATTTAGGAAACCATTTGGGATGGGAAAGGGATGATGATTGTGGTTTTGTGACAGCATATTTCAAGATGATTGCTCATGTAAATAGTTCTACATATTGTTTTATGGGACTTAAGTCAACACAGGGTTAGGGAATGTTAGAATGAATAATAAATTATGTGCCAGAGAAATAGAGTAATGGAGTGTGGAAAATAAAAAGTTTAAAGTCAGAAGTATATGAATGGTTTGACTGGATGAAAACATCTCTGTAAAATAATGATTGACAGATTTGTTTCTTAGTGAAATAAATGAATGTATTTAATTTTATCTGTAAATAAAGGAGAGGGAGGGTAATACATGAGTGGCCAGGGCTTTTTGTGCTGTATTGAGTATGGCTGGTTAAATGAGGAGTGTTTTCAACACTTGCCTTGTCTTGGTTTTTTTTTTATTTTTTATTTTTTATTTTTTTTACTCTGTCCAATAACCTTTACTGGTCTCAATTTAAATGACTCTCTAGTTAAATGAGTGCATCTAGCCTGGCAGCATAAAGAGCCCTGACCCACTTTCCCCTTCCTCTCCATCTCCAGACATTGCTGTTGTGAAGATGAAATGTCTGTTTTATTAAAAGTGCAGTTGAAGCACAACTGGGCCCTGTTTTGGAGGAGTGTTATTTCTCAACAGAAAATGTCCTGTTACCATTCCTCATGTCTAGGTTTGATGTTCCTGCAGAAACTATGTGTGGCTGTCCAGTTTTCAGTCTCTGGGGCATTAAAATAATCTGACACTATTCTAAACACAGGAGATTTCCTGACACATATAGCCATAATAGTATATATTTATAGTCATAAATATAGTATACGTTAATATCATACATTTATAGTTACAAAATTTGGAAGTTTTCAAATGTTTTTCTCCTTATATGATTGTTGGAATGGAAAGTCATTTATATTCCAACAGTGTTGTACTTCGATATTGACCAGTACATATAATAACAGGACAAATAATCCTCAACATCTTTTTCTTTTAATCTCAATCACACCCTAATACTTTTAAATAAAATTATTGTTTGGGGCATGCATGCTTTTATTTTGGAATTTTGAAATAACAATGTTATAAGATTTCACATTACATCAGTAACATTCATAGTCTGGGTGCAAATGCTGAAGGCATGTAGTACAGCTGATGAGCTGTGGCATATGTTAAATTAAAAAAAATATTTAATATAAAAAGCATCCTGAACTCATTCCTAAACTATTACCATTTATAAATAAAAATTTCATAATGTGTACTGAATTTCCTGCAAAAAGCTGGTGTAACTTTATGGATTGGGACAGTGCTTGTATTCTGAGCTATACAGAATTATAGGAGACCAACATGCTATAACCTCTTTTTAGTTTAATGCTTTGGAGAATGTCAAAACAATAAGTCACACTGACATAACAATGGCTTGCGCTTCTGAAATTGCAGACTTCCAGTTCATTGGCATCTAATAAATATACTCTTTGAGACATTTCCTTTGGGTTAACATTGGGCACTGATATTCAAAGGGAATGATAGTCATGGAAAAAACCTGTAAGCAAATGTATGATATTGAACATGTTAAATGCTTTGTACAAAGAAAAATATTTTACTCATGAGTAATGAGAAGTACATGTGCAGAAGACACTTATTTGATCTAAAATTTATCATAAGATTTTTCATTAATCTGTGATTATGATTGACTTTCATTAAAACAAAAAACAAAGTGACATACCAAACTCTAAGAAACTCTAAAATTCCTGATAATACTTCAAACTTAAATTGGTGTCAGTGGCATTATTTGTAATCAAAATTGTTCATTATTGTTCACAATTGTTCACAATTCTCTCTCTCTTTTTCGCTTTCTCTCTCTCTCTCTCTCTCTCTCTCTCTCTCTCTCTCTCTCTCTCTCTCTCTCTTTCTCTCTCTGTAGGTAATTGCATATAAAACTATGAACATGTGATCATCATACCTTCTTCGCATGCTTCACTCAAGCTGTTGTCAGTAATATAATTTGTCATGAGATCTGTACCATAAATTGATAAACAATAATATATGAATGTAGAATATAAAGCATGTGAACATATCTTTTACCTTAGTGAGTGTTGAAAAGCAGTCATCTTTCTCCAATAACTTCCCCTGATTAATGTTAAAATATTGAAATTCAATTTAGCATGATCTGCTGTCATTTTTTTGTGAAAGCTGTCCTCTCACTAAACTCTCATCAGGTCTTTGGTGAACAAAACAGTTAACTACTGCATTCCCTGTTTCTGTACTGGAGCCCCAAGGAGTGATGTTTTTACCAGGATCTATTACCAGGATAGATGCTTTAAAAAGTGCTTTCAACTAGTGAGCATTAACACAAAACCAATTTAGATTTAGAGCCAAGTTTAAACCCTGGAATTTTATTTATACTGTATAAAAATGTTGGAGAATAGGTGAATGTGCTGGCTTGATGAACTATGTCAGTGCTGTGCTCTCAGCACTCGGAAAAACTTAGCAGTACAATTTCTGTCAAATATGTCATAAGCCAATACCTCTTGTTTAAAAATGTCAGGTTTTTTTTGCTTACTAGCACTGCAGTTTTATAATTAGAATACATAAATGTACATTTCTGACACCTATTTTTTTTAATAAAACAAAAGTGAACAGATGGTTAATAAGCTATCTAGTATATAGCAGTGTAATGCATTACATTTTGTATATATATATATATATATATATATATATATATATATATATATGAACTAATTGGTTATTTTTAAATCATCCTCAATGTATTTTATTTGCCCTTTTCCCTCCATCATCTGTTTGTAGTTCTGTCTTTACAAACACTCTTGCCTTTTGGCATTCTCCTCTGCATGCAGTCTCTTGCAGATGTGGCCTTCCATTTTGAGGTGCTAGTGAATGCCACAACTCGGCTTTCTGGATCCTGTCCAATCTGCAACTGTCAATCTTCACTGCCTCACTTGTTACAGGGGTCACTGCTTTCATTAAAACCTTCTGCAAAGGATTGGCTCTTTACTGTCAATGTTTACCATTGGTCCTGTTGGGTCTCTCAAAACAGCATCAGCTGACATTTAATTAACATGAGTTTTTCTTGTTTAAATTTTAGAGTTCAAGCTCAAAAATTGGATCAACGTTACTCAGCTCTCACGTCGGTTTTTGTTAAAATTCAGTATCTAGAGGCCATTGCTCTTTTGTGCAAACTCTGCTAGTGAAAGTTGACCTTGCTCAGGGACATCTGTTACAACAGCATCTGTCTCCATTATAACCTTTGCAGTCCCATTTTGATTTGCAAGGTTCTTTTCTTTTGAGTTTTTGATAATAGCTGCTCCTACTTTCATGGACAGAGAAAATAAAGTCAAAAGCTTTTAGCGGTAGCTTTCAGTAGTTATTTCAGCAAGCATTTGCCTTTCAAATGTCATAAGTACAAACACTGTGCATGAATTCATCTTGTTATTTATGTTTTAGTGCCCCTCACCCCATGCAAGAAAACAGGTAAAGGAATGTTTCCATTTTTTAATCAGTTAAACACTACATGCAAGATCTCAATAGGCACGAGAGAGCAAATTATCTTCTGTATTCTTTTTTAATTGTTATTGTAATTTTATAATGAGTATTATCCCTGTTTAAAAATGCAGATTTGACCAGCCTGACCAGCTAGATGAACTGGTAGAGACTCTACATTGAGGATTTAAATGAAAAAAAAAACAACAACAACTCTCAACTGCCATTTAATCACTATGTTGTAATTTTACATAATTATGACGAAGATTAATAAATTAGAAATGGCTTAAAAATTATGTCTAAGAATCTAGTCTCCCAGAATGCACTGCAGCCTCACAAAATGTATGTAGAACTGCACTAAAAATACATGCAAACAACATCAAGTAATACACACAATTATAAAATGGTAGAATTGAACAAAGTAGGTAAAATCAATTTAAGAATGTAAGTACATTAAAATGACATAACGTGTAATTAAAACAGAATCAACAACATGACTCATTGTCATCATTGTCTAATCAGTAGCCAAATGTTGTAACCACAGAACCATTGCAACCATTCATTATTCATTCATATTTTATAATGCTAAATTATTATTATATTTGTATATTATCTGCAGGTATATTGATTTCCATATCATTAAGAAAAGATTTTAGAGATTTGTAGCATGACTAAATGAGCTACAATTTGCTAGCTATATTACAGTATCCATCATTTAAATACAAGTAATGTAAGTAGCTAATTTTATGTTTAGCTCTGTCATGAAAACATGCTTTTATAGAAACCTTGATCCTGTTAGTGCAGTTGTTGACCAAAAGATCAGAATCAGAATCAGAATCAGGTTTATTGGCCAAGTGTTTTGACACACAAGGAATTTGGTTCCAGCTGTTAGTGACTCTCAAAGTACAGACAAAAATAAAACAATACATTCAGCTTAGACTATACAAGACAAAACAGACAAGACAAGACATACAGACTATACAAGACAATACAGACAATGTGAGACAATATAGACAGTACGAGTATTAAATAGGGTTACAGAATATATGACAGATCAGAGACAGATGGACTGACCAAACTATTTTGAGTGGTCTCAAAGGTCATGAAAACTAGCTGATATTAGCTTGTCGGGTTTATGCCATCATTTTGCTCACTCATGACATATTGCTTGTTTCAACTTAGCAAAATACCAGAGTGGAAATTACTTGGGGGGGGGTTATGAGCCAAACCATCCTAAATAATACTTTCTACATTTACAAAGATCTTAAAGACAAATGCTTGGGGTGTTTCCGAAAAATGAGATTTAACTCTAGGGTCCCCTGCGGTTAGAGCCTGTGTGAGATTTCACATAGTTTTTTTGATTCTGAGTGAGATTCCCCTGATGTTTACAGTTTCCTCCCACCGTATAACATCAGTACGGTTAGCTAGCTCAGACATCAATGAGCAACAAACAGAAAAAAATAAAAGTAGTCCCACTTAAGGGTCAGTTTATATTGTTTACAGCAGAACTGCTTTTGTTTGATACAGAACTGTTCTGAACTCATCATGTTCTCATCATCAATCACAACCTTTTAATGAGGTATTTCTAAACAGATATATATAGGAGATATCAGGGTTAAGTGTGCTTTGAGGAAAAGAGACAGAACACTTTTTGCAAATAATTGTGGGATGGTATCTGAAGAAAATCAAAGCTGTCTCCAATTCATTAACACGGGATAATAAATATTGTACTGCATTTAGCCACTAGAGGGCGTCACCATGTAACGACTTGCCCCCTTATTTTACAATTATAGGTCCATTTGAATATGGCGAGTGAGCGTTTACAACATATGTCCACCAGGTGGCAGTTTTAACCCGGCTCATAGTCCTCCGTGAAGACAGAGGAAGAAGAAGATGAGGGGACTTGTCATATGCTGAGAAACCTAGTTGCTGTTTCTTACTTCAGTTACAGATCTGCCACATCAGAGCAGATACAGTAATAAAGACCGGTTCCTTCCTCAGGGAAGTGCTTTAACAAAACAGTCAGCTGGAGAGTAAAACCAAAATGGATTTGGGGTAATCAGTCCTGTTAAGAAATGGACACAGCAGGTGAGTCTTATGGAGGTTTTAAGATCTGTTCTGAATAGACATACACACATGTCAGGCTTGATCTGATAGAAAACAGTGTTTTTTTGAGTTACAATATGTTACTGCCATTGGCATGCACTAAGTCTAAGTCGATTTCTGGTTGCTTACTAGATAAATGATTTACATTGTGCAGATATTTCAGCTGACTTTCACTGCCTGGTGATATTAGTAGTGTTGTAAATCTTTACTCTGTTCTACTGCATTGAGGTTTTTGCATTGCTCTACCCAAGATCCTTAAGTTTCCAACCTTGAAAATTGCCTAATTACACATAAAGAGGAAGCCGATCTCCTTATATGGGTATTAAATATCTGAGCTATAAAGTCTCACCTTTAGTTATTATATATTTTAGGTGAAACGGCAACTAAACACTATATAAACCATCTGAGAAGAAACACCAGTAGAACCTTTTATTGCTCTTAGACCTTCCAAAGCCTTTAAACGTGAGTTTACGTGCACCATGAACCCCTTCAGCTCGATTTGAAAGCCTCCAGATATATAAACACCAAATCAGGCTGTCGAACCTCAGCACCTTCACAAAAGTCTCCATTTAGCTTAAAAATAAAAATAACAAAATTAGACTAACTCGTGTACAGAGTTTAGGAGCTGTAGATCCTGTGAGGTGCTTGCTGGAGGATTTGGGTTTTTGGAGAAGAGGAGGAGTTACTTCCTGTATTTGCACACGGAGGCAAGTCTGGGGCTTGTGTCTTTCTTGCTTTCTCTCTGTCTTACACAAGGAGCTTTGTCTCAAAAGATCATTGAGATTCGGATATAACACGCTGTGAGGTCTGAATGCCACAGGTTCAGTGAGAGGAGCCTGTTTTTGAGTCCAAGGAAGGAAAGAAAGCACAAGGGTAAGATAAATCCCACATCATTTGATCATTATTCTAAGTACACCTGCGTGTCATGTTGAGGGTGAAGCTGAAAGACTTGAGATCGAGTCTGTGTGTGAGTTGAGACTAGTGATCATTATTTCTTGCACATTGAATTAATCATTTCTAACCACGCCGGATCTGCTTCAGACTTAAGTACACAGAAGAACACACAAGTTGAACACAACACTACTGGAACAACAGGTTTTTTTTTTGTGTGTGTGTGTGTGAGATCTTTTGCCCAGTGTGTGTGTGAATTGTGTGCTTCTCAGTGAGGCCTTGCACATGAGATCTTCACACAAAGCCCAAAGTGGCTTAACTTGACTAGCAACATTGGTAATTTGAAATATTCATTATTTATAATGAATAGTTTGAGAGGTGCACTGATGCCAAATGCTGCAAATCATGCAACGTTTTATTTATTTATTTATTTATTTTCCCCACACGGTTGGCCACAGTTTTGTGTTTTTCTGGTGCGTGTAATTCTGCAACCTTGTAATTAGATTGTATGTGTCAATCTTGTAATTTTTCAGGATATTGCATCATAAGATGTTGCCTCTTAAGTCCTATTTTGTGGTATCTGTTTTGTTGTGCTTCTTATTTTGTAGAGATAGAATAATAGCAAAACAGAAAAAAACTGAATAATTATATACATGTTAACCATATACAGTACATGGGGGTGAAATGACATGCAGTGAAATGCTTGTTATGGTTGGTCCATAAAAAAAAAAAAAGTACAATACAATTTTCATAATTTACAATAAAGGTAAATATGGAATTATAAAAATAGAAAAAAAGTGCACTTTTTTTTTTTTTTTAAAGCGCCATTGGTGCTTACAGAGTGTGTAACTCTCTGTGTTGTGCCTTTCGAAAACAGGGACGGTTGTGGGCCAAATCCTCCTAATTAAAATCCTAGAGATATGGAGTGTTTCTTAAAAATGACATTAGCCTTTCCATCTTGGGTGACCCTTTAGGTAGTTTTCTTGAATCCCTGAATACCTTGATTCAGACACCAGTTTGTCTCAGGGCATCATGCATGCACAAAATCACACAATTTGGATGAAGGTACATTTGAAAAGTGGGAGGAAATTGAACAAATCCACATAGGATTTGGACAAATGTGTGAATTTGTGCATGCATGATGCCCTGAGACAAACTGGTGTCTGAATTAAGATGTGTCTTCACCTTATACCATGTGTTTCTACGATGCCTTTACCACAGTTATTACCAGGGCATAAATTATTGGATGTTAAATATATGTAATATGTATATTAACTTGTTTGTGGTTGTTCTTAAAAAGTAAGTTTAAAAAAATATATTTTTAATAATATTCACCAACACTTGTGTCAGAAAGATGCATGTAAATCACAGTTTAAGACACCTTCACTATGGGCCACAAGGTTCAAGGCTTGATTTAATCATTGTACATTTATTTATTGCTGGAAGAAAATTTCGTTGAAATTGTAATTATCTTGTTACTTAGTTTTGGAATTGAACTACTTAAACTGCTGTATAAATAATGAACACACCACATGACCCATGAAGCCAAAGTTACCTGTGTGTATTGTTTCTGAAATATTGTTAAATAAATTCTGATCAACTAAGCTTGCTATAGCTAGCACGGGGGTTGTACACGGGGGTTGTATCTGGTTGTATTATACATGGTTTCTGTAATGTTCACAAATAAGAGAAACTAATTGTAGTTAACACGTCAAGCTACAGTTTCCTATTTCGTATAACTTTGGGTTAACATTGGTTTTTGACAAGTACAAAAATATTCAGTGAGCCTTCACGCCCTCTTTGTGGTTTGGGCCGGTGCCATCCTAGAACAGATAACTCCCATCAGAATAGAAATGTGGCAGAATAATGTTTACTGCATTACACTATAGTTGTAGCGTTCCAATTAGAATATTCCGATATAAACACTCTTTGTTTAGTTTGGGGGGGTCATTTTTGTACAGTTGATTTCTGAATTTGCTAAACATATCGGGATGAGTCAAATGTAAACCTTACTTGTTTGAAGTTTTCTTTGTTTATTGCAAATAGGTGTCAGATGCATAGCAGTGTTTTCCATAATCTTTATTTTGCTCAGTGCAAGTGTTCCAATATTTAAGTTTCTGGATTCCTCTAGAATCGTATCTCATTTTTTTAAATTTATGTTGCACTATTTCATTTGAATCACCCTTGAATATAGGATCCACATCAGTTTTCTGTGAGATAAGTGAAGAAGAATGCAAAAATTATGTCACAACGGGCTTCTCATCTTGCCACCAGTAAAATGGACTGTTGTCAATGGCGTTATGTTACAAATCTAACCTTACAGAGTTGTTAAAAAATGATTTTAAAAAGAGAGAAGCAACTTCAATTAGAAGTTGATGCTCAGTGATATAAATTTTCCTCCCAGTTTATTCTTGTGTTCCAAGTTGAATGACCTTTAAAATCTCATTGATTGCAGCTCTATGGTTGGATCGAATGTATTTCCTTGTAGTAACACTGAGGTGCCTCTTTTATCCCACATTTAATAGCATGGATTGCTATAGATTTGGTTGGGGCCCAGACAGTCTAAATAGTACTTCTACAAACTCTTATTTGAACTAAAAAACAAATTGTTTGTTGTTTTTTGAAAAGTATATTAAATGTATTGCCACTTCACAATTCCAGGGTCCTCAGTTTTGGTCCTAAAGTTGCTGTGGAATTTCTCAGAATTTTCCAGTGTGACTGTAACTAATCGTGACTGGGTCATTCAACTCAGAATCTCTATTCATTGCACAATGGTGGAAGTAGGGATTTTCCAGGTTTTGCATACAACAGATCACATAATTTGTATTGAGTATTGAATTTGCCCTTTAATAGCCGAAAAGGAACCCAAATCATGGCAGCAATACGCAGCATCATAACGGAGCCAAACTATTTCCATAAAAAAATGTTGTATATCCCATGTCAATTAAGAACAATTACAATAGCAAAATGTAAAAACATGTTTTAAATCAGTTTGTGTAGCTGTATTTAAGATAAAAAATATACACAATAATATACCTCAAACTAGCTCACAGTGGAGAAATTGTAATCAAAATAATACTGTAATAATTATAGCTGATATTTCCACTTCTAGTTTAAAAGTGGTGTAAAATGTTTTGCTGTTGTAGAATAAATACTTAACAGATTTCTGACTTTTCCCCAAATTTCCCATCTTTACAGAAATATTTTACATATCTTTTTT
>JAAIIK010000010.1:6887542-6919554 GCA_014706435.1 Silurus glanis
GAGAGAGAGAGAGAGAGAGAGAGAGAGAGAGAGAGAGAATGGTGAAGTGAATTCGCTTTCTAGGGAAGTGGAAGCATGCTTGCTCAGCTTTGTGTATAGAAGGGGTGTGTATGTGACATTCCTTCAGTGCTGAATTGATCTTGCTTCCTTCTCTGCTGGTATAAGTCCAGATAAAGTGTTAAATCTCTCTCTGCAGGAAGCTGCTATCAGGGGCTGAGTGGACCGTCCCCCACAGATCCAGCGTCCAAATTTCTGGATTCTGGAACTGCAGACGTCCACTCTGTCTGTCACATGGTACTGAACATAAAAATACCTCTTTACTGAATCTCTATTATTATGATTATTGTCATTATTATATTTATTACTATTATTAATACTGCTACTATATTATTATCTGAACCTATGTTTTACAGTTTAATTTGAAATAGAGTTATAAAAAGAGAGATAGAGAAGACGACAGTGCAAGACAGGAAAGAACTACGCACTTGTTTGTGTGTTTTCTTTCGGCTTCTCCCCTTAGGGGTCGCCACAGCGGATCATCCGCATGTTTGATTTGGCACATGTTTTTACGCTGGATGCCCTTCCTACCGCAACCCTCCCCATTTATCCGGGCTTGGGACCGGCACTAAGAGTGGCTGGGGTTGGTTCCCTGACCGGGGATCGTTTGAAAAGTGGCAAAAGATATCAGGCTCCACACCAGATTAGAAGAATTCAATATAAAGCCGATAGTGTGTCAAGAATGTTTCCAACTTGGGGCCCATATCATGCTACCAAATGCCTTAGGACTGAGTGATGCAATGATATATTGAGATTGTGATCAATTATTTCACTAGATGCTTTTCTGAGATTTTGAGCTAATGATATGGTGTTTAAGCCTAAACTAAAGAGCATTCTCAATAAAGAATAATCACATTTATTAACTTAATAATTAGGTGTTACATTATATTTAAGTTCTCAGGACATCTGACTAAGCATTAGTGGATCATAATCAAAAAGTGAAAGCTGCATCACATCACACCACAATAAACAAAAACAAAAAAGGAGAAGCCACAATATCAATTTTGACTTT
This sequence comes from Silurus glanis, assembly GCA_014706435.1. Lineage (NCBI taxonomy): Eukaryota > Metazoa > Chordata > Actinopteri > Siluriformes > Siluridae > Silurus > Silurus glanis. The sequence goes on from JAAIIK010000010.1 coordinate 6,888,612, forward strand.
TGAAAATTGATAATCCAGACAAATCTGATGGTTTTTAGGGGGGTACATACTTTTGCATGGCACTGTATTCCTTACAATCAACCTTTACTTGTGCCTGTAGGTTCAATTCAATTAAATTTTATTTGTAAATGTAAATTTATCCCGAAGGTTTATCACTAGGTTTATCCAGTATGTCATTGTCTCTCACCCGAGAAGCAGACGCACGGTGTTCATTTCTTGATTTATGTTTTTGTTGACTCTATATCAGGATGTGCAGGGTTATAGACGAGTGCAGTGGAAGGTGTGGCTTTGCTACTTTGGAGCACTATGTTCCTTGGGAATACTGCTGTTATTGTTCAGGTGGCGGCCTCGACTCAGCGTACTGGCTCGTTGCTCCTCCTGCCCCATTCCAATAGCAGATACCTTACTACTGAGGGTAGGATTTAAAAATGAATAAATCATTAATATCATATTTGTCTATGTAAAAATGTCTAAAAAGTTTTCACACTTCAGATTCATTACATTAATTACTATATCTATAGGACTGTACCTGAACTCTTGTGTTTAATTGCAATGTTTGTTTTCTATCGTATAGGATGGTCACGGGCAGCATTTTATCATAGAGGTACAAACAGAAGAGATTGAAGAAGGAAGGTAAGTTTTGGTTTAATGTTCTTAAATGTTCTTATAAAAGATTGAATGTTCTTGTTTCCTGACTAATATTAAAATTTAAGCAGTTCTTATCAGAATATTATCTTTGCAAAAGTTTTAATCATTATTTCCATTCAATTATTAATAATTTAAAAAAAATCTTACATTTTGTTTCCAGCAGCAATGTTTTACATGTTCATCTAATTAAGATTGATTGAGATAACTGAGAACTCCTACAACCAATTTGATAAACGAAGTAAACACCAGAATTATTGGCAAACGTAATATACTAAATTTTTAAATATCAAATAAGGATTGTCATTTTTATCTGAAACACACAATTAGCATTCATACTTGTTTAAATAAAAATTATTATTTTGTTAAATGAAACCTCCCCATTTTTTTTCAAAGAATTGTATGTTGTTTTTTTGTTATATAATAATAATAATAATAATTTTAACTTATATTTTGATCTCATAGTATAAAATTGAGACTGAAATTTCAAACCATGAATTTCATCAAGTACAGCAGCCCACACTTGAAAAACCCTTTGAGCACGTTTGCCTCTTATCGTAAACAGGAATTGCTGTACGGAAGCTTTTTTCAGAGTCTGTATAGAACATTTACATTTTTGCATGACAGTACAAATGATCACAGGGTTTCAAACATAAAACCTTGTGGCCTTCACTATGGGCCACAAGGTTCAAGGCTTGATTCAATCATTATACATTTATTTATTGCTGGAAGAAAATTTCGTTGAAATTGTAATTATCTTGTTACTTAGTTTTGGAATTGAACTACTTAAACTGCTGTATAAATAATTAACACACCACATGACCCATGAAGCCAAAGTTACCTGTGTGTATTGTTTCTGAAATATGGTTAAATAAATTCTAATCAACCAAGCTTGCTATAGCTAGCACGGGGGTTGTACACGGGGGTTGTATCTGGTTGTATTCTACATGGTTTCTGTAATGTTCACAAATAAGAGAAACTAATTGTAGTTAACACGTCAAGCTACAGTTTCCTATTTCGTATAACTTTGGGTTAACATTGGTTTTTGACGAGTTCAAAAATATTCAGTGAGCCTTCACGCCCTCTTTGTGGTTTGGGCCGGTGCCATCCTAGACCAGATAACTCCCATCAGAATAGAAATGTGGCAGAATAATGTTTACTGCATTACACTATAGTTGTAGCGTTCCAATTAGAATATTCCGATATAAACACTCTTTGTTTAGTTTGGGGGGGTCATTTTTGTACAGTTGATTTCTGAATTTGCTAAACATATCGGGGTGAGTCAAATGTAAACCTTACTTGTTTGAAGTTTTCTTTGTTTATTGCAAATAGGTGTCAGATGCATAGCAGTGTTTTCCATAATCTTTATTTTGCTCAGTGCAAGTGTTCCAATATTTAAGTTTCTGGATTCCTCTAGAATCGTATCTCATTTTTTTCTGATTTATGTTGCACTATTTCATCTGACTCACCCTTGTATATAGGATCTACATCAGTTTTCTGTAAGATAAGTGAAGAAGAAAGCTTTTTTTCAGAGTCTGTATAGAACATTTACATTTTTGCATGACAGTACAAATGATCACAGGGTTTCAAACATAAAATGTCCTTGTATGTCCAGAAGTTGTCCTGTCTGGTCTGTGTGGTGGAACCAGTCCAGTCCATACATTTTTAATGAAGCAGTATTTAAATGATCTGGTTTTCCAAAACAGTCATTTTATCAAGATCATAAACTGGCCTCCAATGACATCTAAAAGGAACAGTATACTGATGAACAAGCACACACATACAGAAAAGGGGTTCATTTTCATAAAAGAGATTTCACAGTATGATATTACAACTGCAACACATTTGAGAATTTCCTGTTTCGCTCTCTGTGTAAATGAGGTTGAAACTATTTAAATTGCTTTGTCATCCATTATCACTAGGTAACTCTAAGAATGTTTAGCTCTGAGGAAACGGTTGGTTGTTGGCTCATTGTGTGTCGTTTTTGTATTATTTTTCTTATTTTGACTTTAAATAACCCACTACATTTGGATCAGCCACATTTATTCTTTGAAAACTTTCATATCGTCTGTGTTGTGTTTGAATTTAAAGCAGCTTACATTTTGCAAACCCAGGTGTTGAAATCAGCTCGAAAGCAAGTTCAACACACAAATCTGAATCAAACATTGTACAAGAACTGGATAAATTGTTCTCACAGTCTTGTAATTGGTTGATCCCGTGTATGGAGGTGTTACTTAAGTATTGAAAGAGCAGCTGTTTTTATGTTGATCATTTAAATAAAATAGACAATATATAAAGGTAATTCTTTTGTCATTTGAAGCTTGGTAAATGTTATTTACATTTACTTTACATTTATGGCATTTAGCAAACACACTTATCCAGTGTGACTTACATTTATCACATTCATACAACTGAGCAGCTACGGTTTATGGTTTAAGCTATGGTTTAAGCTTCCTGCAGCTAGCTATACTGAAACAGATAATCTCAGATAATCATAAAGGAGCTTAATAAACTTATTTTATTTATTTCTACTTTTGTAGTTTAGGGCTTGTAGGAGCAGAGCTGGATGAGAATGAGTGCAGAGACAATATCCAGCTGCACAAAGACGAGGTAAATTGACAAAAATGGTTCCACTTGTTTCTTATTATGTTTTTTATCTTATGAATAATTACTTTTATCTCCTAGAAAATCCTGCTGCGATACTATGTGTTTGAGGGTATGCGATATGTGTGGTTGCCCAAAAAAGGTGCTTTCTGCAAAGTTAGGTAACAGATATAATTATCATGTAATTAGTTATTTGCTTTGTATATTCGTTTTTCATTTAATACAGAAAATAATATATTTATGATTATCATGGTTTTTTTTTTTTTTTTTTTTTGCAGTATTCTTACCGAGGGTTGGACTTGTACTGATCTGCACAATTGTCAGCAAGGCCTAAGTCAAATGGACCAGATTTCAAGGTCTCAGATCTTCAATGCTCTGATGCTTATATAAATGTCACACAACCGCATCCTCTTTCCATTTTTAACTCACTCCAGATTCTTTTCAGGAAACAGATTTTTGGGGACAATATCATTGATGTGCCGGTGAAATCTTATTTTCAATTGCTTGTTGAAGAGGTACTTTTTATGCTTTGGCTTTATCATATTTTTATGTAATGTTAGGGGTATTGTTTAAATGCTATAGCACTTTTCATCTGTGCAGTGTAAAACAAATATAAAAAAACAAAAAAAAATAAATATAAAGCTGTGCAGAATTTCATTAAACATGTGAGGTGAACTAAGAACTAGAAATAGTGCAAAGAATTGATTGTTTAAACACAAACTTCACCAAACCAGCCTTATAATGTCTCCGGCTAAATCTACTGCTGCATTCTGAGCAGACTAAAGCTTCCTTGAAGAGCAAAACAAGTATCACATTACAATAGATCAGGATAGACGTTTGTAAAACGTGCATTAGATTGTCAGTGCCATGTAGGAGGGTTAGCATAGTTCTTGTTTTAATATCATTAAGAGTTTTACTGATTAAATGTATACTGTATAAAATAATTATTTTGCCTGCTTGGTTAATTTTGCCATGAATATAGCCTTGATGGTGTCATAAAAAATGTAAAAGTGTAAGTGGGTTTAACATTTCTAATGTCTCTTATATGACGGTAATAAGCCGTCTCAGAGATGCAAAGATGTTTGTTACAAGAGACTGGCTTTAAATATTAAAACGCCTTCACCTTCCATAGGGTACACCTTGTTTTATGAGTGTCATTAATTCAAAGTGAATCGGATAAAGTTACTCGAGTGTGGATTCGGATTGTAACCACACTGTGCTGTATTGTACTACCTGGTGTATCATTCCACCTTGATACTGCTCCTCATTTTAATCCAGTTTCATCTTTATCACAATGCAGGTCCTCAACCCCTTCTACATATTTCAAGTGTTTAGCATCGCCCTGTGGATGTCGGATAAATACTACTATTATGCTGTTTGCATCTTCTTAATATCTTTCATATCCATCGTCGTATCCTTGTATGAGATCCGGAAGGCAAGTACACAATGCCGTATATGCACCTCTTATACACAAATGCACACGCTTATTTAAGATGCATTAGCTCTCCATCCATGTTTGTCATGACATAATCCTTTCTCTTACTTTTGTGTGACTTTGCAGCAAAGCAGCACTCTGCGCTCCATGGCCCAGCTCATAGTGAATGTCACTGTACGCAGAGCCGCTGGAGGTGATGCTGAACATCTTGCCTCACAAACATTTAACAGAGTGTTCAGAGTGTTTGTTTGATTTGTAATTATATCATTAGTAAAATTTAAGATTATGTGGATAAAACATACATTACTGAGTTTTCGAGTTGCGTAATTTAAGTAGCTGCTACTGTATGACTTTTCTGTGTGTGTTCCGTGCGATCCAGAGGAAGAGTGTGTGAGTTCAATGGAGCTTGTTCCAGGAGACTGTGTGGTGATTCCTGCTGAAGGTTTGCACCTACCGTGTGACGCTGCCCTGCTGGCAGGGGAGTGCATGGTCAATGAGAGCATGCTGACTGGTGAGTATGTGCAAGTACTCTGCTAGAATATGAAGAATTTGCATTTTATGTCCTTGTTTATGAGTTTTCTAAAGGTGGATTAAATAAAAAAATATGGCTTATATAGAGAGTTTACTAACATCATTGAAAGTTCTCAAGAACGGACAAAGAATGTTCTAGACTTTGATACTCGATCAGCCAATTGGGAACAACATTTGGGAGACGAGTGATATTAGATTGCAGTGTTGAGGTCACCATCACGAGGGAGATCTAGAGGGAGAATTAGGAAAGGATCTGGAACAGTGAAAGAATGTGAGGAAGAGAGTGAGTGAGCCCCCATACAATTTCCAAACATCCTGTGGAAGTAACATGTCGAAAAACCTGGGAACATTTCTGGGAATTGTTTGCACACCTGCTTTGCCAGTAAAGTATGCTGTAGGCATGAAATGCATTTTTTTCATTTAACACCTCTCTTTCAATTTCTCTCTTGACGGTCAGGTGAGAGCGTACCTGTGATGAAGACCCCATTGCCAGACTCTGAATTGAAATACAACTCTGAAGCTCAACGCAGACACACACTGTTCTGTGGTACACACATCATTCAAGCCAAAGGGGGTTGTCCCAGTGGGAAAGGGGCCATAGCTGTTGTTACACGCACAGGTAATTCTGAACAGGACATTACTGCAATTAGTTATACAGTCGAACCCACTTATCTCGACCTCGGTTAACTTGCCAACCCTATTAAGTCGACGTTTTTGAAGTGGAACCGCCAAATTCTCGCTTTGTCTTAGCATTTTTTAATCGGTTATGTCGTTTTTTTTTTTTTTTATGTCGGCGAACCCTAATATCTCGAGCACAAGGGTGGGGGGATCAAATTTGCCACTTAACGTCGGTTATGTCAGGAATCCACCTGCCACGGCCCATTCGGTGGCGGCATTCCCCGAAGCACCCTGCTTCTTTTCCCGTGCGCTCCTCGCAGTCATGCTGATCACACACACCTGGCTCTCATTCACTCACTCATCCCATCTCCTATTTAAGCCCCTCACCTCCACACACTAGCGGTCCGTTATTGTTTGTGCATGATCGTATGTGTTGGTTCATGTCGGTCTGTGTAATCGCGTATATGTATCCCGCTACGTACCCTTCTTCTCGGACTCCGCATTCTCTCAACGGCTGCGCTTTCATTCCAAAGCGCCCCCCAGATTACCCCGATCCTGCTGTTTTCCATGTTCACGCTGTCTGCACCACGTTTATCCGTTGCTGCCCAGCACTGCGCTTTCCATAGCGCGGATCTGTGGATTCTCTACACGAACTGTCTCTGCTTTCACAGAACTTCGTGGACCGCGCTCCCGGAGCGCACCACTGGATATTACTGCTTCGCTACAAGTATTGGTGGATTATCTCCTGAGTATTCTCAATAAACTTTGTTTGCGTTTACTTCGGCTTCCGCCTCCTTATCCGCATTACAGGTTATCTCGATCCGCATGACCAATCAAACAAATCGCGGCAACGCTGTTGTGTAAAAAAACCTCCAAAAACACGTGCATGCACATTCTCATTTAATAACGCACATCATGTACATAAAGAAATTTCAAGCACGTTAATATATTGCCGCCATATTGGTTTTCGTTTATCTCGATCATCGGTTATCTCGACGCTTTTTGGCGTCCTCTAGGCTGGCGACATAACCGGGTTCCACTGTATATGACTTTTTTAGGAAATCATTTTAATGGCCAGGTTTCCGCCACAAACCCAGACCTGTTGTTTGTTTTTGCTTTCAGGCTTTTTTACTGCTAAAGGTGATCTCATTAGCTCCATTCTTTACCCACAGCCGGTTAACTTCAGTTTTTATGCAGATGCCATGAAGTTTCTTCTCATCTTAGGAGTCCTGGGTAAAGTCATATTAATAAATTGTTTATACTGTTACCTATTCTGTGCTATATGCAATTCAATATATACAATTACGTTATGGAAGAATCACATGATAAATTATTCTCCTTCTGCAGCCCTGATTGGCACAGTTTACAGTGTAGTGATGCTTTGGAGGAGCAATGTAAGTAAGAATAAGAATGGTGTTTAAAAAAAATAAAAACATGTATATATAATGTTGTAGTGGTTGTGTATTGATAGTACAGTATATCATTATAAACATCCTCCAACCTTTTGTCTTTAGACGACATGGGCACATCTCGTGATTCGTTCTTTGGACATTGTAACTATTGTGGTGCCTCCAGCTCTACCTGCTGCTTTAACAACAGGCACGATCTACGCCCAGCGGCGCCTCAAGAAAAATGGTGTTTTCTGCATAAATCCGCCTCGCATCAATGTCTGTGGAAAGATTTCTCTCTTCTGCTTTGACAAGGTAGAGAAAAGTGAAGCCAGTTGGACTTCTGATGGATGCATACAAAATTCTTTCATTTTAAATAATAGCAAAACTACATGATTGTAGGCTTCGTCTTAGAATAACTGTTTAACCCACTTTTGTAACTAATGCCAACAGCTAAACAAATATGTCTAAGTATATTAAACATTAGGTGAATGTATTAATCATTTCCTTATCAATACTTAATTGACCAAGTGTGCCTGAACGTTTACATTTAACTGTAGCTGTCAATCTAGAAACAGGTGGCAGTTTAAAGGGGAAAACCACAATTGGGTTGTTTAGTTTCACATTTCCCATTGGAGGAAAGACAAATTACATTTGTTCTGAATAAAATGTGTATGCAAAAATGTACATCATATGCTATTGCTAATATTGTTATACATTTGTTTTAATTAAGTTTCTATTTTTTCCTCTCAGACAGGTACTCTGACTGAGGAGGGTCTTGATGTGTGGGGGGTGAAGGAGGCTAAACGGAATGGTGCAGGGTTTCATGAGCTGGTGCCAGATCCCCGTCTTCTCAGCCCAGGACCCATGCTATGGTCCTTGGCCTCCTGTCACTCTGTAGCTTTACTTGGAGACCAGCTCATTGGAGACCCACTGGAACTCAAAATGATTGAGTCGACAGGCTGGGTGAGGACACTTTTTATGAATACCACCTGCCAGTTTGCTATAAGGCTTGTTCAAATATTTATTAGGCAATATTTGACTGGAATGTTTGCTGCATATGTCTTACTTGACTAATAGTTGTTCTTAGAAAGTTAGTTTTATACAAATGTTTGACTTGACAAAGCTGAATGCTGCGTTTTTTTTTTTTTTTTTTTTCCCCACCCCAATTTGGTAATCGGGAGAACATTTGAGTAAATTGTCACTTTGACTTAAGTTCTCTTCCCTATCACATGACATCAACTGAAAATCATCTGGGCAGGGTGTGGGCAAGCAGGTGTTTCCTGCAAGACATTGCAAATAAGCAGACACATCTTTTCAAACTGCTGCTAATGCAACTACCCACACTTGAAAAAGACACTAGTGTCTCCTGCACACATGAACTGACAGGCACCCAGAATTGGTGATTTGACAAAAAGGGGGGTGGGAAGCACAATAAATTTAGCTCTCTTGGGCTCCTTGATATGAATGATTCTTCATGACAGGATGAACGCTATTCTGTTGCACCCATCAGGAGCCTGAAGCTACAATTTTAATCCCAGAGACAAATTAAATGTAGTCTTTCTTAATTAAATGATGATTGGTCATGAAAAGAATTCTTGGACCAACGATGACATTGTATTTTCCTTTTGGTTTATAAGTACTGACCTTTTAACATTTAGCTTGGCGTAATGAAAAATGGAAGAGAAACTACTGTCTCAGCATTGTTTTCTCCAGTGGAAGAGTCAAATGTCTTTTTTATTTAAAGTAACAAAATTAATTAAATTAAACAGAATTAAAATGTATTTTTATAGTATGAAGTTATTTTTCCCCAAACCCAAATCTACTGCTAGTGTTATTTTGATTGATAGAGGAAAAAGAGTATGGCATTTCTCACATTAAACTTCAGAGTAAATGCTTTACTGTTTCACCACTCATGAGCTCAGTAACAAGTAATATGTTGATTTGTATAAGATTATACAAAAGAGAAACTCTAGATATCATTATTGTGATTAACTCTGGATTGACTTTGAAGAATATGGATTACATCACAGTACAAGTTCTTGATCATTTCTTATAATATTATGTAGAATTGAATATATGAGAATATGTTTGTGAAGATCTGTTTTGTACAAATGGTAGAGACTGGAGGAACCAAGTAATGAAACAGGCACAAGTGATGAGTATGGAAGTCGTCGAGTCCTTGCAGTGATGAGACCACCTGCTTCAGAGTTCCAGCCTGTGGGAATAGTAAGTACACATTTAGGAAATGAAACTAAACCAAAATAAGTAACTGTGTTTTTATTTTAATTGTAACATGTCCAATAATAATTTGTTCCTTTTTGGTTGTGTTTCCAGTCCATCAGTCAGTCGGTGGCAATAGTGCGCCGTTTCCCCTTTTCCTCGTCTCTACAGAGGATGAGTGTGGTGACAGTAGGCTCAGGTGGAGGTTCAGTTGTTTGCTTCCTCAAAGGTGCACCTGAGATGGTGGCCAGCCACTGTGTGAATGAAAGTGGTGAGAACTGTGATTCTAAATATTTTCTATTGTTTTTGTACAGTTTGTCTTTACAGTTGTAATCTGATTTATTTGCCCTTTACTTTGTGCCTGGCAGTACCTTCTCAGTTTACCAACACACTCCGGGAGTTTACAAGTGAAGGCTTCAGGGTCCTAGCGCTTGCCTATAAGGTCCTTGATGCCCAGACAGACCTGAGTAGTATTGAAAGGTCAGTTTTATGTGAGGTTTACAGTGTATCAACGATTATTTACCAGGTGTTGCATTCAATTTATTCAATATTCTCACGTTTTATCCAATATATTTAGTTTTCATTCAATGTATTGAGAATCCATTCAATATATTCAGATTATTCAGTATATTCATTATTATCCCCCCACTCTGTGTGTGTGTGTGTGTGTGTGCATAAAGATATAGAAAGAATGTAAAAAAAAAATCCAGAAAAAATATATAATTAATAATTATAAAATAAGAAATTAATATTATGTATAAATTAATTTGTATTTGATAGAGTGAAATAAGTATTTGATCCCCTACCAACCAGCAATAATTCTGACTCTAGTAAAAAATTAGTACTGAAATTAGTACTGTCTCTTTAAGAAAGTACTCCTAATACCATCCCTGTTGTCCTTTGACAGCTCTTTTGTCCTTCCCATGGTAGTGGAAAGGTAATGAGTTGGTATCAGGAGTACTTTCTTATAGAGAAACTCTACGATTGTCGACCTGCACAAGGCTGAAATGAGCTACAAGACAGCAGGATCTACAAGAAGCTTGGTGAGAAAGAAACCACTGTTGGCGATCATACAAAAATGGAAGAAATACAAGATAAGTCAATCCCCCTCGCACTGTAAATCCATGCAAAGTCTCACCTCATGGGCATTCTGAGAAAGGTGAGGGATCAGCCCAGAATTACATGGGAGGGGCTTGTTAATTATCTCAAGGAAGCTGGGACCACATTCACCACTGCTCCAGAATGCACATGATCAGACCCGTCAGAAGTTTCCCAACAAATACCTGAATAGTTCAGAGAAGGCTTGGGAGAAGGTAATGTGGTCAGATGAGACCAAAATTGAGTTTTTTGGCATCAACTCGACTCGCAGTGTTTGAATGCAGAAAAATGCTGAATGTGACCCCAAGAACATCATCCCCACTGTCAAACATTGAGGAGGAAACATTCTGCTTTGGGGCTGTTTCTCTGCTAAAGGTACTGGAAGACTTCACCACATGAACAGGGCCATGCACTGTAGAATCTTGGATGAGAACCTCCTGGCCTAGAACACTGAAGATGGGTCATGGATGGGTCTTCCAGCATGACGATGACCAAAAACATACGACCAAGGCAACAATCTGATGGTCTTGTAGCCCATTCCAGTCTTTTGCGGGTCTACAATCTTGTCCCTGACGTGCTTTGACAGCACTTTGTTCTTTCCCATATATATATATATATATATATATATATATATATATATATGCAAATGATATAACGTAATTATATTTAAAATTACGTTAATCATCAGGACACCAAACAGAACTGCTATGTTTCCACCCGGACGGTTTTAATTGCCGAATGTGTGCATCAAATCGAATTTTGGTGCTTGATTTGAGACTTTTTCTCACATTTTCGGTGGAGTTTATAATTATAATTTTTTTTTTTTTATATCTGAATAAAGAAAGGACGTCATTAATAAATGTGTTGCATTGAAGTTTTTCATTTCGCCTCTTTTATATTTATTTATATATTTAATAAAAATGGTCAAACAGAAATACTTCCGGCATTAATCACGCGTTAATAAAATTTGTGCAGTTAAGCGCGTAACCGCAATAGCTATATATAGTGTAAAGTGGTGTGAAAAAATGTTGGTCCCCTTCCTGATTTCTTTCCTGTTTGTCACACTTTCATGTTTCATTAACCAGAGTTTCAAAAGGGGGGCAAACACTTTTTTTTTTCACACAGGGCCATGTAGTTTTGGATTTAGTTTTCTCTCAATAATAAAAACATTCATTTAAAAACTGCATGTTGTGTTCACTTGTTATCTTTTACTAGTATTTAAATTAGTTTGATGATCTGAAACATTAAAGTGTGAAAAACTTGCAAAAGATATTATATTTTTTTATTTTTTTTTCTTGGACCTGTACATAATGTTCACTGTATTTGTTGGTAGGGTAGATGTGGAGGCAGATTTGCAGTTCCTGGGGCTGTTAGTGATGAAGAATCAAGTGAAGCCTGAAAGTGCAGGAGTCATCAACATTTTGAGACATGCACTAATCCGCCCTGTCATGGTCACTGGTATAAAAATTTTTTACTACGCTACATATTACTATTGATGTGAGCAAAAAGTTTGTGTGCACTTTAAAACTGAAATTTCTGCAACAAAATGTTTCTTCAAAAAAGATACTCTTATATTTTTTATTACATTCCTTACTTATGTTCCAGTTTGTTTAATAATAGTTATTGTTTCTTAATAATGTTTTAATGATTTATTATTATGCATAATAAGAAGACAAAATAAATGAATGTCAAGAAAAAGTCAACACATCTTAATAAGCACCACCAAATAGATTTGATATTTTTTGAACAAATGTAGCCTGTAGCGCACTGACATAAATTCTCCCTGACATCCTATCTGTTGATACAAGCTGCAATATTCAAATCAATGAATATGGGAGAAAAAAAGGCTTTCAGCAAATCCTGCCTATGCCAAATCTTCCACACAAAAACCTTAATCATAGCATACTTTTGCCATGATTTACATGCCTCCCAGTACCAGTCTTTCATTATATGCAGATTCTTGTATCCCAAGCATGTGATTACTTTGCTACGATTCCTAACTTGTTCATTCTGTACAGTGGAAGGCTCTAAAAGCAGTTTCACACACAAAAGCATGCTGTGATCTGTTACTATTTACATGCATTTTTTTTTTTCTTTTTCTTTCAAATTTCACTTCTCTTTCTAACAGGAGATAACATTCTCACAGCCATGAATGTAGCACGAGCATGTGGAATGATGTCCGCACATGAACAAATTATTTTTGTTCATGCGTCGCCCCCTACTGCCAACTCCATGGCATTATTACGATTTCATCAAGGTGATGGTGTGGCTGCTGTCATCAACACTCAAGAGACCATGGATATTCTGGAGCAGGTTCTTATAAAGGACTTCGTTTACTACTTACAGTAGCATGTACTGCTTTATTTATAGAACTTGATATAACTTTTATATATTCTAAACGCTTTCTCTATGTTCCATAGGGCCTTTACCAGAACAGTATTAAGTATCATTTGGCTATAAATGGAAAGTCATTCTCAACTCTGTGCGATTATTTTCCAGAGCAACTCCCTAAGGTACATTTTTTTTTTTTAAAACTGCATGTGCATTTATTTCATACTGATTGCTTTTCAAATTGGACAAGAACAGATCGTGGTGTGTGCATTGCTTCAGGTTCTAATGAAAGGAACAGTGTATGCACGGATGTCTCCGGACCAGAAGACTCAGCTGGTTAATGCTCTGCAGAAACTGAAGTAAGAGGAGAGACGCTAGATGAACTAAGTGCTTACACATAAGACAAGTGTAAAATCATACAAACCCTATTCTGTTGTAGTTGTTTTAAGTTTTTAGGTCAGTTGTATCAATTGGATTTTTATTAGTTGCTGTGACTGGTCACTTGTATGGGTTTAATCCAAACCTAAAAAAGTAGGTCCATAATATAATGTCAATATGAACCTGAATTCTTGTGGAATTGTTTAATGGTTCAAGTCAAGTCAAGGGGCTTTTATTGTCATTTCTACTATACACAGTGGTACACAGTAAAAACGAGACAACGTTCCTCCAGATCCCTGGTGCTACACTAAACAATATAGAGCTACAACACACACAACATAAAGCTACATAAAGTGCATCGAGTGCAACCTAGTGCAAACAGTGCGGACGAAAACCAGTACAGATAGACGGACAGACAGACAGACAACACAAGACAAAACACATAACCCAAGATAGCGCCGACCAGTAAACCTACTGTATACTCTGAATATACAGTACTGTGCAAAAGAGAACTATAAAAACTATAACTTGGAGTATATGTAAACAAACACAATGCAGTGCAAAAAACAGCAGCAGCAGCAGTCAAGAGGTGCAAAAAACAGCATTCAAGTAATGAGATGGATCAATATGTAAACCATTTTATTTCTGTTCACAATTTTAAACTGATTAATACTGTGTATGCCTGTGAAGCGAAAAACTCATTAGGGCTTCCACTGTGACTCAACACTTCATTTGCTATTCTATGCCATGTTAATTGTGTAAGTTTGAAGAGAGTGAGTTTCTTTACCTACTGGGTGTAGAACAAGTTTCTGTTTCCATACATTTACAACCTGAAATTAATATAGCACAGTACTTGGTAGTTTCACAATACGTAAATAATAAAACAATAAATAGATGCAAAATAATGGACATTTGGGACAAGCTCCTGTCTGTTCGATTAATTTAAAACTTAATTTTATTTTTAAAAAAAAATTTGATATCACAGGGCTTTTGAATTATTTAAAGATGGAGTCTCCACCTTGGGAGAGTACTTTTTATGTATGTGTAATATAAATTTGTGAGATTAAGTGATTCCACAAGCTGGAAAATGATAGCTGATTCAATAAAAACAATTTAGGTCTCTAAAGGAACCACACCATAAATTGTTGAAAGTTTTTTTTTTTTTTTTTACAGACTTAACAGTAGAACAATTCTTCTTTCAAATTTAGTCAGAACTTTAACAAGTGATTCGTTGTAGTAAGCAAACCACAGTGTTGCCGTGAAGATGTTTTTGCTAAGAGTAATCCTCTTTCTGTTCTTTCTTTCTTCAGTTACAGAGTGGGCATGTGTGGAGATGGAGCTAATGATTGTGGAGCGCTGAGGGCTGCTGATGTTGGAGTCTCTCTGTCTGAGGCTGAGGCTTCTGTTGCCTCTCCCTTTACCTCCAAATCTGACAACATCAGCTGTGTGCCTTTGCTGATCAGGTTATAAAGGATCACGTTTTCTAGTCACTGAATCATGTTTTCATTCAATACAGTGACCAAGTATTTCATCCATACATTTGAACTCGTTTTTTACAGTTCAGAAATAATGACTTTTAATGACTAACTTGTCTGTGTTTACAAAGGGAGGGAAGATGCTCACTGGTAACATCCTTCAGTCTTTTCAAATATATGGCATTATACAGTCTGATCCAGTTTTCCTCTGTACTCATCCTTTACACTGTGAGTATTTTTAATGTTTATTCTATTACATTTAATATAATCTGTGTATATTATTTGGTTTGAAAGAGGCAGGTGTAGAGGACAGAGTAGTGTGGAGACGGATGATCCGCTGTGGCGCCCCCTAATGGGAGCAGCCGGAAGAAGAAGATAATCTGTGTATATTCGAACACATAATCACTTCAACTATTAAGACATCACATTTTAATGGAAGGTCAGAGTGTAAATAAGAGATGGAGGGATTACAATGTGACAATGGATTATAAAAGAATGTAATTAAATTATATATAAAATAAAGAATACTCTACACTTTGGTCTTAAGGACAAAGAGCTTTTTGTTTTGACATCTCTGCACAAATATTTTTAAATGGCAGTGAAAGAATTAAACAGAACACATGGTTAAGGAAAGATAATTTTGATATTAAATATACACTATGTGGCCAAAGGTTTGTGGACACCTGAACGAAACACCTATGTATTTTTTTTGAAAGCATGAATAGAATGTTTTTACCTTCACTGAAAGTCAGGGGTTTAGTCCAAACATGTTCTAGCATGACAGTTCCCCTGTGGAGAAAGCGAGGTCTATGAAGACATAGTTTAATAAGGTCACCTGCACAGAGCCTTGACCTCAACGAAAATGCCTAAAGCACATTTGTGGCTAAAAGATCACCATATCCACACTCCAAAGTTTACAGGAAAGCCTCACCAGAAGACTGTTTTTAGAACAGCAAAAGTGGGACAAGCTGGAATGTCTGAAGCGCAGTTATGAGTCGAGATGTCTGATAACAAAAGGGAAAAACTGTGTCTGAAGTGGCCTGTTTTTGTCATCAAGAGCGTATACCTTTTGCCAGAGAGAAATGGCTGGAAATTGATGTGGGTGAAAAGGGACATCATCTCTCTTACTGGGTGAATTTGGTGTCGTTTCTGATTATGTTTTAACTGTTACTTTTCTGGCATAGGTGAAAACAAACTTGAGTGATCTACAGTTCCTTTTCTTCGACTTGGCCTTGGTCACCTTGCTTGCTATAGTAATGGGTCGTGGTGGCCCCAGTGATAAGCTTCACCCCCAGCGGCCCCCCGCCAGCCTTCTGACTCTGCCAGTTCTTTCTGCTTTACTCCTCCACACAATACTGCTCATCCTGGGCCAAGTTGCTGCACTGCTCATCACCAAATCACAGGCATGGTGAGTCTGAGAAATGGGTTTAGTCATTTATTGTATTTTGTTCATAGACTTATGATATTCTTTTCGCTGCCCTTCTGTAGGTACATTCCTCTCAATTCCACTTTCTCAGGAGCTGAAAATTTGCCAAATATGGAGGACGCAAGTGTGTTTGCTGTCTCAGGGTTCCAGTACATCATCATGTGTATAGTTGTGACGAAAGGCTACCCTTACAAGAAACCGCTTTATAAAAATGGTAATATATTATATAATAAATGGAACATTTAGGCACTCAATTTTTTTCTCTCAGCTTATACATGCCCATTTTCTGCATTAGTTTCAATCAAACCGATTCATGACGTAGTCATTTTTTTCTTCTATTTCACTATATGCACATAAGTATTGAGACACCTGACTCTCCCAGCCATATGTGATTCTTCTCCAAACTGTAACCACAAAGTTAAAGCCACATGTTTGTATAGGATGTCTTTGGGTGTTATTAGATTTCCCCTTCACTTGATCTACTGACCCAACCTATTCTAGCATGACAATGCACCTGCGCACAAAGAGAGATGCGCACTAAGATCTTAAGTGTCCTGCTTTAGAGCTCCGACCTCAACCCAACACCTTTGGGATGAATTAGAATGCTGACTGTACCCCCAGGCCTCCACCGTACATCAGTTCCTGACTTTACTAAGACCCTTGTGGCCAAATGAGCACAAATCACCACAAGCACACTCCGAAATCTACTGGAACATCTACCCAGAAGAGTATAGAATATAACAGCAGCACATGGGGACTAAATGTGAAATAAGATGTTCACAAAGCACATATGAACATATGGTGAGGTGTCCACAAAGTTTTGTCTACTTTGTGTACTTTTTAAGACGATTTTCAGCATTTTATCTGATATAAAGCGAACCCATTATTGGCTAGTTTTATTGTGATCATATCTCATAATCTGAAACTTAAAATGGTAAAAGACTGCTCTACTCATACATGTCTTATAGATCACTTTAACTTCAAACTGTATTTGGTTCATAGCGTATGAGCGACACAATTTTAACTGTTCTCAACTTTTTGTTCCTTGTAGTTGTTTTTCTGTTCGTGCTGCTGATCCTGTTTGCAGTAATGATTTGGTTGGTTGTGGTCCCCAATACCTTTTTTCACAATGTGCTGAAGCTGTATAACATCACTGACATGAACTACAACCTGTTGCTGGTGGCACTTGCAGCTCTCAACTTCTTTATTTGCTACTTGCTGGAGGTAAAAAAAAAAAAATAATAAATTGGTGTTATAAGGTTTGTAAAATAGGATTATGGATTACTCTCAGACATGATGTTTTTCCATCTTTAGGTTCTTATCGACACCTTTGTACCGAACTGCATCCGAAACCTTCGTGGAAAGCGGGAGTCGAAAAAACAGTACAAGCGTTTGGATGCCCAACTTGCAGAAACGCCATCATGGCCACCGCTGGATCAGCCACTTTACCCAACACAGTGTTCGGTCATTGGAGTCAGCTAGCATGAGCCTCAGCGAAACACTAACTAATAAATAAATCATGATTTTCTATATTTCCAAGTGCCACTATTCGACTACTACCTCCTAACGCATAAAATCGGAGCGAGTGAAGTTATAGAATACGTGAAAATGTTCTGTTTTTTGGTAGCTGGCAATAAAACATCTGCTCAAAGGAAAAATTATAAGAAGAAAGCGCAAATGCCATGAACTGCAGCATTCAACCCTTCTGGAGAAGATGGCATTTGCCAGTAGCTTAACAGTACAATACACACTGCATCTTGCACTAGCAATCAAATGGCCAAACTCATAGACTACTAACTTTCCTTAAAAAACATTGCTGCAAATATTTATACATAAAGAATTAAATCATTTATTGATTGGGTGAAGAATTGAATCAGGTTATTGAATGTCATGTGCACTGAACTGGTCCCCAGGACTGTTAATGGGAACTACACATGAAATCTTGAGTGTAAGTGAAAGTAGTTATGCTTTATTTTATTATTTGGACACATGAAGAATTTTTAAATATACAAATTTAAAGCTTTGAAGGTTATTTTAAAAAGTCTTTTATTAAATGGGCATTTTGTAAAGTATTTACAAGTAGGTTTCTGTGATTACCTCCTGATAAGTTGTTTTGGATTATTTGATACAGTATAAGAGATGGTGATTTGCACAGATTAAAGGGTATAATTCCCATACAATGTTAATTTCCCCCAACAAAAGTTGTAGAGGACAACACAGGAAGGAGGGATGTTTGTGATTATTATAAGAAACTACAGAGAGAAAGGCAGAGAGAGGTGTATTGTGGTAGCATGGTGCTTCTTTCTTTCTTTCTTTCTTTTAATACAGCACTACTAACACTTGAACCGCTTATGTTGTAAACCATTAATTTTCTTTAAAAAAAAAAAAAAAAGAAAATTAAATAAATTCTTAGCGAATATGCAGTTCTCCAGTTTAACATGACTTTGTGGCAGATGATCCATGTGCACCACTATTCATTTAAAAACTAATTCATAGATATTTGATTCATTCAGTGACCTGAGTTTCTACAGCAAATAAATTGATACAATTATCAGCAGATACAAAAAAAAAAAAGGAGGCAAAAAAAAAAAACAACCAGCAACTCTTTCCCCTTTGCACATCTCCCTTTGATTCTCTTCAGCACCACAAGCATTTACATTTCTCTTAATTTGCAAATGATAGTTAAATACTCCTACCATCTCAAATAGAGGCAGAAGTTTTTTCCCTCTACTTATTGTTTTATTCTTCATTTGCTTTATGTAGAAACCAGGACAGTCATAGGAAGACCCATGATTAAAATTAAAATAATATTAATAACGAATGTAAACAAAACTGAAGAGATGCGTTTCCACAGAACCCTCACCATTCCCTTCCCCATTAAAAATGTATGGCATTTAGCTGACTAGGTTAAAACAAAAGAAAGAAAGAAAAACAAACAAAAAAGTCTACTAATACAAAAGCTTGGGAAGAGCAGTCTCAAAAAGAAACTAAGTGAAAAAATAAGAATAATAATAATAGCGAAATATCCTTAATATTATTGCTGAGAGCTGGTGACCTGTGCAACACCTTCCAACACTTCTAACAAAGCCTCTTCATAATATGGTATCACATTCTGCTGCACTTATCTTCTGCAATTAAAGGTCATTACTTGATCTCCAGACCACTTTCAAGGTCAAAAGATGTCCTTTGGCAAACGGGTCACCAGTCACAGTAAATTATGGTGTTGAGGGAAACTGATTTAAGTGTTTGTTTTGGGAGGAGAGAGATCACAGTGAACAGTGTCTGGAAGAAGTCCTCATCACAGTGTAAATTTGCTCTTCCATGTTACATTTCCTCCCCTTTTACATTCCACACTGGCTCAGCAGCCCTGATTGGTGAGGATGAGGTTTTCTTCTCATTTCATAAACATCCTCCATCCATTTTAAATATTGTTTTAAAAATACGATCCGAATTTAAACCGTTTTTTTTTTTTTTTTTTTTTTAAGGAGACGGACCAAGAGCTCTCCTTTTTACTCCCAGGCCTGCATTATTCCTATCTGCGCTGGTGAAAGCCTTGTGTACCATCTGGACCTGCCGGCTGCCGAACGACATGGTTGTTTGATCTTGTGTCTTCTGAAGGTGTATGGCTTCCTGCACGTGGTGACCTAAACACAGAGAGGCATTTAAGTTCAAACTTGTAAATTGTTCGGCACGTAATGTCAAATCAACAAAACTGCTGAAAAAATATCCAAAAATGTTTTGGATAAGTCCACATACAGATATACTATAGTTCCTTGTTAAAATTTTAAACATAAATCAAATACCATTGATGTATAAAACTACACACTTCCTTGTACTTAATTTATTAGAAAATTTGGAAATTACCAACCCCCCAAAAGCCTAAAAGGAGAAATAATTTAATATAAAAGACATTATTCAATATATGGTGTGGAAGCATCATAGACATGAAGTCACACTTAGCTGTAAAGGTTTTAGACAAATTTAAGACAGGCAGATTGTTTTTACTTCTGCATTTGTTAAACCAAACATGGTCAAGAACATAAATTAAGGAAGCAGAAAGAGTGTCTTGATCAAAACAAGAGTGTAGTCTTTTTCCAGACACACTAATGTCTTAGTGGTTTGCCTAGAACACCAATGGTTATCCAAACCTGGCTATATTACAAGTAAAACAGTAGGGAGGAATATGGGCACTGTTAATGCACAAAATAGACAGAACCTGTTCCAAAATTTGAATTACCTCTCTGGTGTGGGTCTCTCCTGAGGTGTGTCATCAGCACTGCCAAGGATCCGTTTCCTGGCTTCAGCATATTCCGCCTCCCTCTGAGCTAAAGACTTTACTTGTGGTGAGGGGCGGTTCTGCGTTACAGACGGCCCCAAGGATCCATTGCTGGTGGGTCGCTTTAAAATGCGGATTTGTGGAGGTGGTGCAGCTGGAAGGGAGTCGTCCTGGATCATGATAGTCTTTATTGGTGAGCGACCTGAACTCCCACTTGAAAGTCTGGAAGCAAAGCAAGTGTTGCTTGAGAAGGACAGAAACAACAAGTAGCAACTTAAAGTCTTAAAACACGACTAACCTTTCTTTTTGACTGATGCGTAGTTTCTCCTCCAACCGTCTCTCCATTTCCTGAAATGAAAAATTTTAAGTTGCATAAATGAGTTCCCTAAGTACAGACAAGAGAGTACACTTTCAAAACATTAAGGGTAGTATTTGCTTGCACAAGGAGCCTCTGTGCCACAGTGTCAAGTATCGCAGTTTCACCGAGTTATTTATACATGCTTAGTACAGCAGCTAAATTAACAGCAGGGATGAATTTCAGTTCAGAGATTTAGCTGCTCAACAACCAAAGCCAGTTCACATACAGCGACTTAAATATCTATATTATTAGGATAAAACAGCCATCAACTTCCCCCAAAAACCATCCCTGCTTCACCTTCAATTTTATATGCACTATATATAAACTAAACTGCTGCCCAGTTCTATGCTTCAACTGTCATGAAACTGGTGGTCTTTGTTTTAACTTTAAGCTGCCGTTTTTTGATCCTAATTGACCTTAATGCCATCTTTTTTTATGCTTGATATGTACTAGTAGAATATTCAAGACAGTGTTGTGCTTGAGTTCACTTAGTCTTGTCAGTGTTTCCACATAAAAAACATGTTATAGATTTTGACAAGATGAATAATCTGCTCTCACTCATGAAACTTCCTACAGCAGCTCACACCTTGGCAGATGTGTGTAACAGGCACTGAGACTCGGATGGTAGAGTGCACTATAGTTACAGCACAGAGGTGCATCACATTTCCTTGTTTCTTTTTGCTAAAGTAAATAAGCAGCAGCGGGGTTTCCATCAACCCCCGGGCCTATATTTTTTAGGTTGTTGCACCAATTTTACTGCAGATAAAAACTGACATCTACTTACATATCTAACGTAGTTCTGGGGTTGGGTAGGAAACTCAGCTATTCAATACAAAAAGGACAATAGAAGCTTGAATGTAGGTTTAACAGATCAAGTCTATTCCAGTAAGCCTAATCAACACACACACACCAATATATAACATAATATAATATAATATATATGTGTGTGTGTGTGTGTGTGTGTGTGTGTATAAAATCCAAAACAGTAACATGTTCCACAGCTTAAAAGCTTAATAACCTCAGAAAAAAAACGTGAACCTGGAAAAGTTAAGAATCACAGGACTGAAACTGGTTTGGATACTTGCTTATGCATTAGAAAGAAATTAATAATAATAAAAGTTAAATCTATCAATAATTAGTGACTCCCTTATCTATAAAAAGTGGAAGTCTGAACAGAACGAATAAGTGCCTCATTTATAAACAAAGTAGTTCATGTAGTCCCTAAGCGGCCATTTTTTGGCATCTTAATATGAATATATTAGCTTAATAAAAGTTTAATAAAGTAGAATAATCGTTATATAAAACCATTTACATGACAGATTGGCTCCCGGGCTACATGCTAGCGGCTGAAGAAGTCGAGTTTTTCCTCCTATTCAAATTACACACAGGTACGAGCTACTTTGCTAATGGTATAGCACCCTGATAAAACTATTCATTAAACCGCCACTGTATGTATAATAATGTGTTTTCTTTTTAGGGATTCTAAAGCGAATAATACAAACTCGTTTTCCTTCTTATGTGCATCTTTAGAACCGTAAACGACATCTCCCCCATACAGAGGCATTTCCAGCGCGGCCTAGCTGGCTAACTTTCTTTCCTTTCCGACATCACGCCCTACAGATCTCTCTCACACACTCACTCACACTCACATACTCTCTCTCACTCTCACACACTCACACACAGCTAACTGCTCAGCGTGCCAGCGAGTTACTTTGAGTCGAACAGCAGTGAGTGCCACTGTGATTCCCTCATACTGACCCCGCTGTCGGCAGCTTCTTCCCAACTTTCAGCAATCTCCTCATCTTCCATGTCCCCACACTTCACTACACTCATCTACGTGCGAGAGCACATTTTTTCTTTCTCTACAGCCGGAGGAGCCGCATTAGTGTGCTTGGCTTTTCGGAGTCCTGAACGCTATCGCCACCTGCCGACCAGGAGCCGCGTCTAGACGTAGACTTGAGTGAGCGCTGCATCATGGGATCGTTCCGTGTTGAGCAGTCCCGTGTTTATGTACCATACACACACACACACACACGTACACACACACACAGTCCTAATATGTATACTCATAATAACAGCTTCTTGTTTGAGTTTATGTGCTGAGAAGATCTCACCAAGCATTCCAACTGTTAAGGTGCATATGACTATTATTTATTCTGTAAATGTGAAATAAATGATTTGGACTGGCGAGACGATTAACTGTGCTTCTATATCGATCATTCATTCACTCTGTGCAAAATTCCAGTGTCCACTATTGGTGTAAGTAGATTTGACCAATCTGTGTCTATCTTCACGATAAAACACCAGCATAGGCCAGAAACTCATCTCATAGAGTGTGTGCAGGTCTTGGGCTTGCAGCCACACTGATCATTGGATCAGCTCTTGGTGTCACAGCCAACAAAACAGATGTCGAGAAATATTCTCACAATAATTGCAAATCAATTGTCTTTTGCCTGCTAACAATGATTACTTATTTCTTTTTTTTGGGACGGCTCCATGATTACATAAGTGATTTTGAAGTGAAAAATGACCTTTGAGACAGTGCTTATCTGACCTACTCCTAGCACACCAGCTCAGATAATGTTTTTACACGAGAGAGAATTTGAAACAACACAGCAAAATAGCTATAAGGTAAGTAAAAGCATTATATGTCATTTGGCATTTCTTTCAACTTTGACTTTACCTACTGATAACAGATACAGCACTCAGATATGACATTCACAAACTGATTTTTGTACAGACAGGGTAAAGTGAGATGCTGTCCTTCATTTCCTGGTTTGTACCAAGTTTACCCACTTGGTTAATACCTGATACAAGTCCTCTAGATTGTATATTACAAGGTGAGACGTCTTGAATTAATTTTGTTTTGAATTGTTCAATTGCATATTCGTTTTTCAAACACTTTGAAATATAACTAAAGAGTAAAATATTACACAATTGAATAATTCGGACATAATCTTAATTATTAGATAATTTTTAATAACCTTTGACAGCGATACAATATTTTTTTAGAAACATGGGATTTTATCAATCATTTAACGATTCACATTCATTCTTGGTGAGAAGAAAAAAAAACCTGTTTGATAAAACCAGTCAAAAATGTTTAATGGTCACAAAGCAGTCAAAAGATGCTGAACGAAGTGTACACATGTAAATTTTTTAATAGACAAAATGATTGGATTGCTGTACTTCTGAGCGTTTAATTGATTAATGAAATTACTGAGTACAGTTTAATGATGCAAATTATTCAACCTCTTTTGGTCACATAAGGGGAAATCAGCCTATTATCCTCATATACACTTATGCACAAAGGTTTGTGGACATTTGTATGTAAGATTCTTATGTGCTTTTTGAACATCCCGCTCCATGTTTAGTCCTCATTTGCTGTTATAATTAACCCCAGCTCTTCTGGAAAGATGTTCCACTATTTTAGAGTGTGGTTTTAGATATTTGTGCTCATTCAACCATAAGGGTGATAAAGGCCTGAGATGTAGTCAGCATTCCAATTCATCCCAAAGGTATTCAGTAGGGTTGAGGTCAGAGCTCTATAGCAGGCAACTCAAGATCTTCTACTTGTAAACTAATCCAAACCATGTAAGCCATATCTTTATAGAATAGCCACTCTGGAACTGAGTTGGGTCCCCTATTTTGTAAGTTCTCAAGGTTTAGTGACTGTCTACACTAAAGATGTACATTTCTTATGAAATAGCACACAATAGCTTTTTTCCAGGCAGACTTGTGGCATTTAAAATGTATATATTGCTTCAATTATTTTATTATGAATACTTGATTACCTATTCGTTATTGTTGCGTTTGATTATTGTAAAGTCTTTGTCTCTTTATATTGTTTTCTCATACCATCTTAAGTATGTGTAGTATCTTAAATATTTAATTTAATTTGAGATATCTGAGATATAAAGACAAAAATCAATAAATAAATACATAATGACACTGGAGTTTGTTTTTCTTATTACCTGAGGCATCATTAATTCTGGAATATATTAGCAATAAGATATAATTTTAAGATATCATTTAATTTAACTTATTATTTTATTAACTTATTAAATATTTATCTTTATATAAATATATAAAGTATTTAAACTAATGAATAGTACTTTTACTGTTTTAGCAGTTTGCCCTGTATATTTGCATGTGGTCTGATGACTGACTTGTATTTCTGATGGTATTAATGACAGGAGTCGTAGGTGCATGTGGGATCTCAGTTCTAGCCGGCCTTTTAAGGGTATACTTATTCGTTGAAGCACAAAGGTAAGAGTCATAACTGTGTTATGATGCTGCAATTTCTTCAGCAAACAATATCTGGGTCCAATCTTTTTAAAATCATACAGTATTTTTACTCACTTGATTGTTTAATAATGGTCTTTTTTATCCTCCAAATTATATACAAATACTAATGCTGGATATGGCGGTAATTATTTGTTTAATTTTTTTTTTTTATCTAACAATGCTTTTCTTTCTTTCAAAGTACAGCAAACAGCAAAGATGAAATTAAAAAGAAGTGCATTCATATTGGGGGTCTAACAGGCACAATCCAGTTCTGGATCCTGACAGTGACTCTCGCCTTTGTGGGTTCTAGAGTTGCATCACTAGTGGTTCTTGAGTTCTCTCTTCGAGCAATATCATCCCGTTTCACAAGCTCATCAGTAAGAAAATGTACTAATCTACTGAAATAATCAATAATTTATTGCATGTTAGATCAAAACATAATTTTTTACTCTTTTGTTCTAGGATCCACTAAAGGATACTTTATTACAGCTGCTGGTCCAGTGTCAGTTCTCTCTGGGCTGTGCATTAAACTGCAGTCTTTATTTTCTCCATGAGGGGGCACCAGAAGCTTGGCTAAGTTTCCTCCTCGCTGCAGCACTGAGCTGGTTTTTGGCCAGACAGTGTTCCAGATTATGGCACCATGTAAAGACTATGTATCCAATGCACAGCACCCAGCGGTACTGTGGGGTCTGTATATGCCTCTTGACCTCTGGAACATCTATACTGCCTTTCCTATGCAGGGCCTTGATTATAACGTTTTGCGTGGCCGGATTTGCGGCCATATCGAACATCAACCAGCACTTTCTGTCAACTGCCGAGGCCTTGAGATTCTGGACACCACTCACAATCTGCTACACTCTTCTTGTCGTCTATATGCATGGTGAGACAAATCAAAACTAGTTTGGGGCTTCCATTTCATGTCAAGCAGTTTATCTAATTCACCACACCAACAATGTACAATTTTGCAATTTTAGCAGTTTCATCATACAAAAAGCAATTTGCAAGACAATGCATGCAAATTTCCAGAAATGTATGTGTTCTCCGCAGTAAGCACAATGTATTTAAAGTGATTTTCTCTCAGTTTAAATGATCTCAAAGGGTAGCACTGCTGCCTCAAAAACCCAGGGTTTGATCCTTATTACTGTCTGTGTGAAGCTTTGAATGGTCTCCCCATTGACCTTGGGTTCTCTGGTTTCATCCCACTGTCCAAAAAACATTTCAGTAGGTGAACTGGTTATGTTAAATTTCCCCTAGGTATGAATGAGTGTGCGGATATGTGTACGGTGCTTTATTCCATGGTGTTATCAAATCAAACTTCAGATCCACTGCAACTCTGAATAAAGTAGAAATTAGGTAGGATAAAGTAGTTGCTAACAATAGCTCATGCCTACTTTCCATTTGTAAATGAAATCATTCTGACCTTCCTTTATTTTGCTACCCTTGTTTAGATTTCACCCGATAGGTTGACTAGGCCATGCAATGGTATACCTGTTTTACGTGTAAAGCATAAAAACACAGCAAATGTACTTACTGTACTTCAGAGGAGCAGACTCGGCAGCCTAGTGGACAGGCTCTACTGAGCACAGTGATGGTGCGCCTGGGCGGCCTACTATTATTGATGCTTACTGTAGGAAGGTGGGCAGATGTGCTCCACATCCTACTGTGCTTCATCGGGGAAGCTGCCTGCCTGCTACCAGCACAGGATCTACTCAATAGTACATCTAAGGTGATGGGAATTTAATCTTAACCTAGCCTATGCAAATATGGAGCTGTGTAAATATTTATACACCTTGCATATTTGTTCATGCAGGACGTTGCAGATGTTCCCAGACGTTTTGTGATGAGAAATGAAGACCAGAGAAGATCCAAGAAATCTGACTAATTAAACAGACATGAAATGCTAAAGGGGAATACAAAAAACAGACCCTGCTGGAGTAGATCAGACAAAGAGAAAATAATTTTCAGGATTTTCCACTCCTGTCAGACAGTCTACACTCAGAGCAGCTAAATATGTTATCAGCAGGTCAGGAGAACATCATTCTGCTTTGTAAAATGTAGACCTGTATTTCACAGATCGGCTGCTTTTGGGCATGTCAATTTCAGATTTTAATTTGCAAAAGAATAAATTGTTCAATATTTATTTGCAAAACTGCACAAATAATCGATAAAATGTGCACATGAGAAGAACCATTAGCCTGAAATCACCCCCTTATGTTTTCAAGACAAAATGAAAACGCATTGTGCCATTCGCCTGGTGTAGATATATTTCATGATGTACAATATTGTGTGAATGTTTTTTTCTTTTTACTACAATGTGGCAACTGAATATGAATTCATACCATTTATTTAAATAGGGGAACACAAATTTCATATTTCTGTATTTGCCATAGTCAATTAATAATAAAGTAACAAATTCACAACAATTCAAAGTTAAAATGCCAAAAGCAAAAGAAACAAACTAAATTCAGGATCCAGGGTTGTGATGTCAAAGACTTTATTCAGCAAATACAAAGTCAGGCAGTTCTATGGAAGCCGCCCAAAACACAGTCAAAGCACAATCTATATATACCCTCTTTTGCAACCCATGTAATGCCCCTTGTTCGTTTATTATCTCATACCTCACCAATATCACCAAATTCCAATTTTATAGAATGATTGTGGCAGAACCTATCCATCCAAGTGATATTTGATCTATTGGTGGTCCAGGCCTAAGCCTGTTCATGACCCACGAACATGGAAACCACGTCAAACCCTGACCCGTCTAATCTTCAGACACATTTATTACTCCTGAAAAAAGTCCACTCTTCAGTAGTTAAGCACAAGGTATATTGTGCTTACTGATGCTACAGATATGCCGATTCTAATCACACGATCACTTGCTTTGAATATACTGATTTAGAGCACATGATAGAAATCACACAATGCACAAGACACAGGCAAGGGAATTCCTTACACTTCATAATATATACTTCTGCATCAGCAAAAGTAATTTTTCTTATGTATTTTTTAAAGCAAGCTTAAAGACATATTGGGAATGTATGGTGGAGAAGAAACAAGCTCGTTTATTAACATCAAATTAGAGTGGAAACTGCCAAAACAAAAAGCCCACAGAGGGAAACCCTGATACTGAGGCTCCACTTTGGGGGTTATATAACAGGCTTTATCGTTGAAAACAGAGGGAATTGTTCTGGTCCCAAATGCAAACAGTTAAAAAAAAAGATGACCAATTTCTTACTGCAAACAACTTTAGGATGAAAATCCTAATGCTCCACACACAATCTAATAATTTAGTAAACACAAAATGGCCGCTGCTGTCTGTGGCTAATTGTTTCTCTCGGCGTGAACGGCGTTCAAAATGGCGTCATATTTCACATAACTGGGATTGTTCGATTTTCTCGGACAATAAATCGCTGTAAAAGCGATCAGACTGCACTGTAACCGTGTAGAAACCGCTCCTGTAATCTGCACAGATTCAGAAAGGAGGAAAAAAAGGACCATTTCACGGAACAATGGAGAATCGGTGTATGTTCAGGTCCAAGTAAAAATATATATAAATTGTTACATCTTAATAACAATCTGGTTTTGACCTGACACATTGATGCCATTCAATATAACCGACAAATAAAATAATCCGTGGTTATTCCGACTGGATGGGGATTTTTTTATTATTCTTTTTTTTTTTTTTTCAGCAATACAATCCAGAGCCAGTTTTTATTGTTGTCGGATTATTTTGTCTTCTACTTCACGGACCAGCAGTAGACAAATTAGTATTTCCGAAAGCAAGACCAAAAAAAAAGATGATTTCCAATCCCCCAAATCACCGTGTTCAATAAAGTAGGCTACTGCTTTATTTCTCTCCTTTCGAGGACTTTTGTAGATCCACATAATCCTCAAAAGAGTCCTGTCGTCTGCAGCTTGTGCAGTTACTGTGTTTATGTCTTTGCTTTCGACGCACTTTCACATCCCCGCACGTTTTCCAGACGTTTCCGCCACTCCGCACTGCAGGACCGTAATTGCTCTTTGTCAAGTCCCGGCGTGGGCGTGCTCTGCGCATGCGCGGTGCAGCCACTGCGGTCTTTGGCTTTGCCGCATTTTGGCGCATGCGTGTTTTTGCTCGTTTCAGGGTTGTCAAATTCAGTCATGTTGCTTAGTTCAACTGCATGTGCTAGAAATCGGTCACCGTTTGTGTTGCATTAGCTGTGAGCCGGTGGGTAAAATATGCAAAGTAAATATCCAAATCCTGCAAATTGTAAAAATAGACACAAATGTGAAAACAGTGTCATTAGAGACAACCACATAGAGTGTCTGTGCTTACAAATGACCATATTTTGGAGTAAGCTGTCATCTCTACAGGGGCAGACTTGGAATAAAAAAGTGCTTCATTGTATAAATATATATATATATATATATATATATATATATAAAGCAATAGATAGATGCATGCATGGAGCAAAATTATTCATTATCCACTTGTATGCTAGAACGTGAACCCTGTCTCACATCAATTGTTTTCATTGTTGTCTAATGTGTGGTATATATAGACTTATATCTAGATGTTTATGCAGGTTGTAGCACACAGTAAGACAAACATACTGACAGAGCCAAGGCACTATTTATTCACCGTGTTATGTTTAAACGAGCTGACCTAGAGATAACGTCTTTCAGATGCCACAAAGTAAACATGTCTCTGGTATAACATAAAGCGCATTTTATTGTATTATACACGAACAATAAGCGTGATATAAACAAATCGGGGAGTGCTTCAAAACATGCACCTCAGTGTCCCCGGGTTTAATGCATACAATCGGGGAGGTTATGAAAGATACGGATTAAAAAATGATAATAATTATGGTACACTGGGTGCAAGCATTTTTGTCTCTGGCTTCTTAAGATATTAACAATACGTAGATTAGGCCTAGGTGAAATTAGATTTAAACAATATTTGATGTCTTATAGATAATTTACTACACGGGTAGGAACATTATTATCTTATTATTATATGCATATATGCTGTATATACTGTCGCTCGCGCTTGAAAAACAGTGCCTTCCTCGTGGAAGCACGTCCTCGGCGCGCGCGTCTGAAGAGCAGCGCTGCACAGTGGACAAGGACACACACACACACACACACACACACACACACACACACACACTCTCTCTCTCTCTCTCTCTCTCTCACACACACACACACACACACACACACACACACGCGCGCACGCACACACACACGCACGCGCGCGCACACGCGCGAGCTTCAGTTTCCAAAAGCAAAGCTGCTTCAGTAGTGTAGTAGTGTCGAGGCGGAGAGGGGAAACGCTCGCGACTCTGCTCTGAACATCATCTTCTGCAGACACACACACACACCACATCGCACCAGGTTCGGATTTAATCCCAAAAAAAAGACATCTGCATGCTCGGGTTAGACAAAAACGCGCAGTATGGTCCGGGAAACCAGACACTTATGGGTGGGGAATTTACCTGAAAATGTGCGTGAGGAGAAAATTATCGAGCACTTCAAACGGTGAGTTGATTTTATTTCTTTATTTTATTTTATTTTATTTTATTTTTTGATTAAATTTCACACTTGCATATATGCAATCGTATGCATTGCTGTCTGAAATGCATTGTGGGGTTGATGCAATAAGAAGAGAAAAAAAAAAAACAGCAGAACGCTTTAGAGGCTGAAATGTGTTGTGCAACCCTGTACACCTACCTCTTACTGCTCTGCTCTGCTCTGGCAAAGTAAGAAACTTAAATGCATTGCAGACTGATGGTTGCTGAGTTTGATCCTAAACATCTGGTAGCTAGCTAATTAGCACCTTGAGCAAGCAAAAAATGTGTATATATATATATATATATATATATATATAT
>JAAIIK010000010.1:6920226-6932436 GCA_014706435.1 Silurus glanis
CTACACACACACACACACACACACACACTATTTATTTTGTCTGTTCAGATAAACCCTGTTTACTCATTCATCTGCTAAATCGAGCATGCACTGTCGTCATAGGTGCACCCAAGCTGACCATGCCTCAATGCACAGGCTTCCGATCCTGTATCTTCCATCCCCATGCACATCCTAATGTTTTCCACATCATGCATGGTGTTAGAGCAGGACAAGTGGTACTCGGTGACCAGGGTTGTTTCAAATAACGATAACACATATATAAGATAATCTAGGATAAATAGAATCTGTCTCTGGTTAAGGTATTGAAGGAGAGTGATTGCCATTGTGGTCAGGCCATGGTTGTTGAGAGGGTGCGCATACTAATTCAGATTCATGTTATATTGCAGCAAAGTCGACATGGAAGCTTTGTATGAAGTTAGGATGGAAAATAAAGTCTGTTTAAATTTGCATGCTGCTTAAGTGTGATTTGGAGTGGGTTCTGCCTCAAATGCAGCATGATCCAGAAAATGGCGTTTGCAAAAGTTTGTATGTGGGAATTTAGCATTTGTGAGGTCAGGCATTGATGTTCCATGAGGAGGCTTGGAGTGCAGTCGGATTTCCGGTTCATTCCGAAAGTGTTTGTTGGTCTTCAGGACAGGGTTCTGTTTTTCCACATTTCAAATTTAGCAAGAAGGGAATTCCCATGCACATTGAGACATTCTAGGCAATTGCTTGTGTTTTAAAGTGGTTTACAAAAGTGTAGCAAAGTTCTATGTATGTGTGTGATGGATGGATGTCCACATACTTTTGGCAATGTTGGGTGTGATTACAGCAGCTACATACAAACAGGGATTTTAGCATACCTGGTTTATCAATCACGATGTATGACCCCTTTGCTACTGTTTAATTACTGTGTTTACTACTGACACCTGCAAATTATGCCTTTTTGCATTTTTAGCTAATGCAGTGGTCAAAACTAATGCAAATAAAATTCACTCAGCAGAAAAGACAGTTCATTGAAAGGACAAGGACATGGCATGTAAAAGATGCATATTTGCTTCGGCTAGCAGTTACTTTGGCTTTGTGATTCTTTTATCTATGTAAACTTTGACCTATGAATTCTACCACCCTTGCACTTATGAGTCAGTAGAATAAGCAGGACTGTGGTCTTTCTGGTTAGTGGAAAAAAAAAAGCGCAAGCAATGGTTTCAACAGATATTTTGCTTGCTGTTTTCTTACTGTTACTGTTGTCTTTTAACTTCTTCTGGCACTTAACAAAATACATATGTATCAAGAAAGAAACACATTTTTGTGTATGCTGCTCAAAATGCTGGATTCAACTCAGCAGTTTTGTACATAATTTTCAAAATTGTAGAATGTAGCATAATTATGTTTGGAAACAGGCATGAACAGCTTAGTAAATTTGTTCCTAAGTGTGTTAAATGCTTATTAGTCTGCGACACTTTTCACATATTGGTTACTGCTTTAGTGTGATTGAATCAAAGTTTTTGCCCTGACCTGATATTCTCCTTTCTATTTTAGCAGTTCTGGTCAGGGCTGTGCCTTTAAACATGGACATCAGGGCACACCATTGACATTGATGTCACTTGACTCTGACAAAATTTACATATTGCCAAAGATACTTTCACTAGTTGTGTTTTGGTTGCGTTCTTTTGGTTATCACAGTCGAGATGAAATGACTTTCGAATTGGAGAATTCAGTGTAAAAAAAGGAGTGGATCTTTCATTCTAAATGTGAAAGTCTCTTAGTCAGAATCATTCTGTCGTTCTGAAATTCAGTCAGTTTTACTGTATTGAAATCAATGCAACATTGATTTCTCAATAATTTTGCAAATACCACTGCAATTTCCACCAATCATGAACCAAAGTTGTGCATTCAGTACTCATTTCAGATCAGCCAAGATGGCAAATGACCAATATTTTGTATATCCTTGAAAAAAATTTTTATAGACCTGAATAATCATGAGATGATTCTGGTATGACAACTTTCTGTGGTCAAATGAAAGCCAATTAATACTACATTTACTAATTATATTATACAAAAATGTATTATTTTGTTAGAAAATTAGTTTAACCTATAATTTCAGGCTAATGTAAAACAGAAATGTTGCATTAGAATGATATATATTTAATATAACACACAACATATGTAAAATCTAACGCGTTTTTGCTTGTCATTTTATAGATATGGACGAGTGGAAAGCGTCAAGGTCCTTCCGAAGCGTGGATCTGAGGGTGGAGTGGCAGCCTTTGTGGATTTTGTGGACATTAAAAGTGCACAGAAGGCTCACAATACTATCAACAAGATGGGCGACAGAGACCTGCGGACCGATTACAATGAGCCAGGGACTATCCCAAGTGCTGCACGAGGTCTGGATGATAGCCTGTCTATAGCAACGCGCGGGCGCGATGTTTCGGGGTTCACAAGGGGGGCGGGGGCCACAGTTTATGGGCCTCCTGCGTCACTCCACAGCAGAGAGGGACGATATGAACGCAGACTAGACGGGTAAGTGGACATAGTTTCTCTGAAGCCTAGGGAACAACACTTTTCTTGTAGCTTGTATTCTTTTACAAGCATTTTTTTGAGT
Organism: Silurus glanis; assembly: GCA_014706435.1. NCBI lineage: Eukaryota > Metazoa > Chordata > Actinopteri > Siluriformes > Siluridae > Silurus > Silurus glanis. Next base: position 6,922,814 of record JAAIIK010000010.1, read on the forward strand.
GCAAAGCAAGGGAAGTAAATGATTCTAGAGAGAACATAGTATTTATAAAGCCCTGCTGCTTTTCAATTTAAACATGGTAAAGATGTTTAACCAGTCATACCAAGTATATAGGGTTTAGAAAATAGCATTGAAAGTGTTCTTTCTGAATCAGAAGGCTCTGAGTTGGATATTATAGAGAACAGATTCATGGGCATGTGTTGGATATTTTGATATCTTGGGACTTCTGCAAGCAATGGGAAAGTCCAAAGTATTGCCCTTACCTGGGATTTCCCTGACGTGGAGTACATTACTGTCCATCATGGATTAATATCTTACCATTTTTGTATTTTACTAGAACACAATTTAGAATATTGTGGTATTTAGTTTTGACATATTATTGGTAATTGGAATAAAGAAAAAAAAAGAAAATGGGTGACTCATAAATAATTCACTGGACTCACTGGATGGTGTTCAATGGATTCACATTGGATTAATGCAGGAAGCACAAGGATATTTATACGCTACAGAGGTACTATTTTCTCTTTTTCCTTTGGAATCATGTGCTTTTAGAATTCTGCCATTAATTATATGGGAGACTTCTGCCATTGGTCATCATGGCAGAAACTGACAGAAACAGTGAGCAAACATCTTTATTTGTTATTTATTTTTAGGCCATTGTCATTTAATTTCTGCTTTTTATTTTTTGCTGAAAATCTCCAAAGAGGAGAAAAAAGGACTGTTTATTGGATATAAAGGAATATGCTGTCCAACCAAATGAAGATGGAACACTGTGCATTTTTGGACCCTGAAATTAAACTGAAGATGGAGGTATGGTTTGGCACTTGGTGAAATTATTCACGTTCACCCTGGATTTCAGATTTGGATTACCTCTCCAATGCTGGATCTTGAACTACACATGACTTTGGATATACTGTTAAGTGCACCAGAAGTCAACCAGGACAAGGATTTTTTTTTTGAGTCACTTTCTGAACTAATACTCTGGCAGTGGATTATAGCTAGGCACCTGAAATTTACTTCTGGAAAATGTTGTCTTTGGGATTAGTAAAGATTTTTGAGAAAAGGACTTGGATTATATAATTATTTTTGTAATTTTTTTTCCATTGTTCCTAACTTGAGGATGTACCTACTGGAGTGGAAAAAAAAAATCAAGGACCTTTTCTTTTGATGCAAAAAAAAAAAAAAAAGACTTAAAACTGTGACTTGGAGTGAGAAAGGAAAGAAAGAGTTACAAGTTAAAAGTTATAGTTACATAGTTATATTATATAGTTACATAGTTATAATTTGGAAAAATGTCAATCCAGAGAGACACACACAAAAAAAATCAAGACTTCCAACCATTTTTTTTAAAGAGTCCAAGTGGATTTGTTATTCTGAAGACCTCTGAATTGTTTTGCTCCCATAGACATTTCCTGATATGCTCACTTTTTGGAATATTTCTGGATTAAACCAACCCCAAGATAAGGATTATTTCTTCGTTTTTCCCCTACCATTTTTAAAACATTCTACATTTTTTACTTTTTTTTTTGCTCACAAAGTTCTGTCTCCCTAAATTGTATTTGGAATTGTAGGTCGAGTTACCACTGTCTGAAAAGGTTGGTATGTTCTGCCCTGTGTATTTTAGCTGTTCTCTAACTCCTAGTTTAACTCCTGTGTCTTTCTTTCCATTTCCCACTAACAGGCTGTTTTTTGATAGCTGTTGGCATCTCATTTTGCTGTCTCGTCTTTGTGACTCTCCCTGGCTCTTTGCCCTTTGCTCCCCCCAATAAATTGAAAGAAATCAAAGTGAGAAAAAAAAAATGAAAATGGCTAGTTAAATGTCTACTCTGAAATGTATATGCATATGAGCAGGGAAGAGGGCATAAGAGCTGTGGAGTGTTAACTTTTTTTTAACCTTTTTTTTTTCTTAAAGTTTGTTTTATTTTTTTTTATTTTATTTATGTTTATTACAAGAGTGGACTTTGTGCTGCAAAGGCTGAACTCAGTCAGGAAGCCAGTCAAGCTCTCAAATGCAAATATTAAAGTGAAAATCAAATACAATTTCGTTTTTAAGATGGATTTTCCATTAGGCATCTGAATATTTCGAGTTTTATGGATCTGTTTTAACTGAACGGACAAAAAAAAAGTAATATAATTACAAAGTACAGCGAGCAACAATACTCCTAAAAGCTTGTTTAATCCACATTCAAAAACTTGCCTCAGTGTTTAAATAGTTACTCAATAGTGAATTTTGATTTAAATGATTCTCTTCAATTCAGAAGTACAGTATAACCCAATTTACATTGTGCAAGTTTGATTTCAGTAACTAACACGCTATTTAACATTTTCAACACAATATTTTCTTTAAAAAGTTCTGTAACCTCTTGCACTTTTAAATTCCAAAAGCTAAAACAAAACCAGCCAAAATGTTATATATAATTGGTATAATCTTTTTTTTTTTTACCATCATTCTATTGCTATAAAATGGTTATTAAACCTGCTTAGTGCTTGCTTGCTAAATTACTACTATACTATACCATATTAGTCTCTACAGTTGAATATTATTATCATTGCCTGCATATTTCTGACAGCATGTTTTATGGCTCAAACTGTCACAAGTTTTAAGAGTTTCATAAACTTTTGCTCGTTTCTCATGTTTTTTGAATAGTGAATTATATTGACCCGTCAACTTAGATTACTTATTTATATATTTTTTTGTGTTTTTAATTAAAAAAGTCTTAATCAAGATTATGAATAACAAAAGTTTATTCTCTCTAGTGAAATAATGTATTTTTTACAGCAATGTCCACAAAATAAAAATACAAAACCAAACTCTCAAAAATTAAATGTCATATTCTTTTCAAATATAAATAATATCTGTTATGCTATTACTTGATCTACTGATACAGTTTTCATATCTAAGAACCAAATGAATTTTATATAATACAATATTACCATAACAGTGGTTGGCCCAAATTTATGAGCTTAATCATACACTAGTGATCTGTTACATTTTTGTTCCCATTAATAGAAATTTTACTGTGAAAGCAGCTTGACAAAATAATATCCTCACAAAGTTACAGTGAAACCAATATGATTGCACAAACTGTATTTGGATTTATTTAAATAAAATCTGAAATGCATGTAACCTGACACTAAAATGAGATTTATGTACTAGCTCATGTCATAATAACAAAGCTGTCATTCTCTCCATCCATCCTTTTCCATATCTTTCTAGGGCTTCAGAAAGCCGGGAACGCACTTATGATCACAGTGCCTATGGACACCATGAGCGTGGCAGTAGCAGTAGTTTTGATCGCCAGCGTCACTATGAAACGGAGTATTATCGGGACCCTCGAGATCGAACTCTTAGTGGAGGTGGGAGTGGGAGTGCTAGTTCCTCTAGTGCAAGTACAGGAGGAACTTCTTTAGTGGTCACTGGAGGATCAGGAGGAACATGTTTGAACAGCAGTGCTGCTGGTGGAAGCAGTGCTAGTGCTGCTGGAACAGGAAGTGTGGCAGCCGCATCAGGTAGCGTTAGCTTTTATGGATCTCGTTGTCGGAGTCCTTGTCGTTTTGAAACTACAGAAACACGATACGAGGCCCGTACACGTGAATCATTTACACTGGCCAGTGTGGTGCACCGGGATATCTATCGGGATGAGAGAGGCAGGCGAGGAGATAGAACTTACCGCCACAGCCGCAGCCGATCTCCGCATACCTCACAATCACACAATGTTTCACCACAGAGGTTGACCAGCCCTGCAGCAAGACCCCATCATTCCCCAAGTGGATCTGGCTCCCGTAGTCGCTCTTCCAGCTCTGACTCGGCCAGCAGCACCAGCAGCAGTGGCAGTGGCAGGTCAGTGAATTTTAACAATACATCATTTATAAATTAAGTATCTTTGTATAGTTTTTCTTGGGCTAATAGTAGAGTTGGATAAAACTCACAACCATATATTTTTATGGTGGAAGCTGCTTATTTGCTTATACATGACTTTCTATCTGTTTTATTTATTGGATGGTTCTTTTTGCTTTCCTCTCTCTTTTTGGATTAAGCTGTCAAACGTAAGATGTTATCAGTATGTCTTCCATCATTGCTTGTATCAAGAGCTAAAAATGTTGCTGATTACTGACGATGTGGTCAAGTTATGGTTGGTGCAGTCCTGGTGGTTGTAGTAAACAAAACTCAAACTAAGATGCAAGATGTTTGTTACATACGGATGGTGGTTAAGGCGATTAACACATACAGTCTATAAGTTAGTAATAACATCAAGGCTGTCTAGTTTTCTCTTCAGAAAACTGTATACAATTTTTTTGCGGTTTAATAAAAGCTAGTTGCAAACAATTTGTTGTCGGTGGTGGTTGTAGTGACTTGTTGCCTTTCTAGCCAATACCTCAAAGCCTATACCACAAATATAGCATGTCATTAAATACAGTAAAAGTCAACACTTTCTGCTTCCAAAGTGAAGTGTTTGATCACATTCCTGCCCTCTGTTCTGGACTCTGTTTGCAAGGCAAATTTTATCTCATTGAGACTGACTGCTGTCAGCCACCCTGAATACCCAGGGTCAGTCCTGGAGCTTGGAATGAGATTACCCATGGGGAGGAGTCACACATCAAATTTGCTTACAACTCTTTTGATTGGAAATTCAAGTTATGACTGGTTGGTGGGCATGGAAATTTCTTTGGCTTTAACAATCTGTGCCATGATGATCTGAGAACTGATCTTGTCAAATCGTAAAAAACTTTAATAATTATGAAATGTAACTTCATGCAGATTTTAAACAGAAATTTATGAAGATTTTCAGGCATTGGTTTAGCATGAAAGATGTTTATTACTACATACCTAATGTTTGGCAGGTGTTGCATGGTGTGGTATAGGGCAGTGAGTTATCTACCGTAATTTCCGGACTATTAAGCGCACCCAAATATAAGCCGCATCCACTGAATTTGACACAGATTTTTATTTTGAACATAAATAAGCCGCACCTGTCTATAAGCTGCATGTGTCCACACTGAAACTAATTAACTTTACACAGGCTTTAACGAAAGGCAGTGACTGTTACACGGTGTAACGGGTGAAATATGATGTGGCTTATCATTTTCTGATGCTCATTTCTAAGTTTCTTTGACTAACCCAGACATGGGCAAACTACGGCCTGCGGGCCACACACGGCCCGTTGGGTTTATTAATCCGGCCCGCCGAACGTGACCAAATTCTATTAAAATAGGTACGGGTAAACATTGTTCAATTTACCTTTCCCCTGTAATGCCCACGTTTCCCCTAAAGATGTCGCACTTGAGCTCCATTGACGTTGTTCACGTGCAATACTCTCTTCTTCTCTTTAGAGAGCTTAATCTGATACTCTTTAAAAACTGCGACAGTTTCTGACAAACACCTCGGATCTATCCTGAGAATTGCCACAACAAAACTTACTCCAGACTTTGATTAACTGGCAAAATAAGGAGTTCAACAACACTGTTCCTACTGAAACTGAACTTAAGTTTTTCTGCTGTGTTTATTGATGCACTGGCAAAAAAACAAGATAAACAAATTGTTGACCTTTTGGCACTTGATGAAACTGAATTTGCCAAATCTCTAATGTTATCTCTCTCTCTCTCTCTCTCTCTCTCTCTCTCTCTCTCTCTATATATATATATATATGTGTGTGTGTGTGTGTGTGTGTGTGTGTGTGTGTGTGTGTGTGTGTATGTATGTATGTATGTATGTATGTATGTATGTATGTGTATGTATGTATGTTGCAACTGGAGTTAGCAAGCTATCCCATGACCCAGACTCAACGCGTTACAACGGCTTGTATCTAAACAGTAGCCTACCAAGAAAGGGTTAGTTTTCTTAGTGCAGCTCAACACAGGTGAAGTGCGTTTTTTCATGCCCGGTTGTTTTCAGCGTGACGAATGATTCTCCTTTCCTGTAGACAGTCCGAATAAGCGGCAGGTCAAACATCAGAGGAACATCATCCATATTTATGATGTGGTGCACCTGAACCCGTTCGGCAGTTTCATTGGTCTAATGTTTTGGTGCTCAGTTTTTTGGCTTGAATCTTGTGAAACCGGGAAAAACCCAGGAAAAATCCATAAATTAGCCGCTTCGTTGTTTAAGCTGCGGGGTTCAAAGCGTGGGAAAAAAGTAGTGGCTTATAGTCCGGAAAATACGGTACCTATTTAGCCAAGCTAATATATTAGCCTTTAGCATTATTCAGGTTCACTTTCAATATTTGATTGCTGCCCTGTTAAATAAAATGAAAAATATATTGTTTAAATGAACAATGAATGTAAATTCATACTTTTGTTGGCAGATTTTTGTGATGTTTCAAACAAACAATTTTTTTCACTCTTAATAATATTTATCAGAAACTGTACTTTTACCTTCGTCTTTTTTTTGCTACACATTGACAATCAGATATCACTTGTAGCTGCACTGGAAAATAAAACTCAGCTTTTTCAGTGTCTGCGTGCTTCAACTATACATACTCACAAGATGGAGCAATGTAATACTTCCCCATCTTTTTGTTATAAATTTGGTGTGGTTCAAAATACCACATTGCAATTCTACATTGTATTCAGAAAGTATTAAGACCTCTTCACCTTTTTTATTCATACATACAGCCTAATACTACAAGCGTTCAAATTATTATTTTTTCTGATTAATCTACACATTTAGTACCCCATAGTTACAAAGTGAAACAGAATTCTAGAAATGTCAAATTTTTCTTTGACAAATTAAAATACCTGAACTATCACATGTACATAAGTATTCAGACCCTTTGCAACAATACTTGGTTACTCAACTTGGTTACTCCCAATTCTCTTGATCGTTTCTGAGATGTTTCTACAGATTGATTGGAGTCCACCTGTGGAAAAAATTACTGATTGAACATGATTGGGAAAGGCACACACCTCTCTATAGAAGGTTCCATAGCTGACAATGCATATCAAAGCAAAAACAAAGCCATGAGGTCAAAGGAACTGCCTGCGTAGCTCAGTGACAGGATTGTTGCAAAGCACAGATCTGGGGAAGGCTACAAAAATTGCTGCTGCACTGAAGATTCCCAGGAGCACAGTGTCCTCCCTAATTCTCAGATGGAAAAAGTGTGTCACAACCAGGACTCTTCCAATTGCTGATTACCTGGCCAAACAGGGGAGAAGGGCCTTAGTAAGAGAGGTGATCAAGAACCCTATGGTCACTCTGACTGAGCTCTAGAGATTCTGTGTGGAGAAGATACAAAGTTTTAGAGGGACAACCATCAGTGCAGCTCTCTATCGATCTGGGCTATATAGCAGAGTGGCTGGACAGAAGCCTCTCCTCAGTGCAAATCCTATGAAAGCCAGCTGAAGGATTCTCAGACTATGTGGAACAAGATTCTCTGGTCTGATGAAATCAAGATTGAACTTGAATCTGGCCTCAATTCTAAATCTCATTACATGCCCAAAACCATCTCAACAGTGAAACATGATGGTGGCAGCATCATGCTGTGGCGGTGTTTTTCTGCAGCAGGGACTGGGCAACTGGTCAGCATTGAATGGAGCAAAGTACAGAGATATTCTCAATAAATACCTATTACACAGCACCTGGGACCTTAGACTGGGCCAAAGGTTCACCCTTCCCACATGACAACAACCCTAAGCACACAGCCAAGACAACACAGGAGTGGATTAGGGACAACTTTGTGAATGTTCTAGAGTGGCCCAGACAGAGCCCTGACTTGAACTCTATTGAACATCTATAGAAAGACCTGAAAATGGCTGTCCACTGACAGTCCCCATCCAGCCTGACCAAGCCTTGAGAGAATTCGCCATGTATGGCAGAAAATCCCCCAATCTAGCTTTGTCATACCCAAAAAAGCTTATTGTGTCATACCCAAAAACGACATGAGGCTGTAATTACAGTCAAAGGTGCTTCAACGAAGTACCGAATAAAGGGTCTGAGTACAGTATCTCACAAAAATCTTAGTAAATCTATACTGCTCTACAAGCTGCACACTGACTACTACTAAAATATATCCAATTTCAATTTCTATAGTATTGTCTCTTGAAAAGATTAATAAAATCTGAAATGTGAAGTGTGTACTCACTTTTGTGAGATACTGTACATGTGATATTTCAGTTTTTTAATAAAGAAAATGTACAGATATTTCTAGAATTCTGTTTTCACTTTCTCATTATGGAGTACTGAGAGTAGATATATATACACACCGTAATTTCCGGACTATATAGCGCACCCATATATAAGCTGCACCCACTAATTTGACAAAGATTTTTATTTTGAACATAAATAAGCCGCACCTGTCTATAAGCCTGTCTACACTGAAACTAATGAACTTTACACAGGCTTTAACGAAAGACAGTGTCTGTTACACGGGTGAAATATGTTTTGGCTCCTTTAAGAGCAGAGCGGCATTTTGGGAATAGCCTGCCGCCGCATTTTTCCGCTATTACTGCATGTGTGCAAGACCGAGGAATATGTCCTTATTATTTTCTGATGCTCATTTCTAAGTTTCTTTGACTAACCCGTACCGCTGTTGCCAAGAAAAAGAAAAAAGCACGAGTTTTGGAAACCTGTCTGTGCTTATATGATTTCTGTTGCAACTGGAGTTAGTGAGCTATCCCTTGACCCTGATTCAACGCGTTACAATGGCTTGTATCTAAACAGTAGCCTACCAAGAAAGTCATTGTTCACTGTCTTCCTCCTTCCTTTCACAACTATTTCTCTCGGGAGTTTTTCTTTTGGCATCGTCGTGCGTTTAAAAAAAAACGTTTTTTTTTCCCCGATGCCGTGCAGCTCAGAACACAGGTGAGGTGCGTTTTTTCATTTCCGTTTCGAAATTTCATTGGTCTAATGTTATGGGGTTCAGTTTTTTGGCTTGAAGTTTGTGAAACCGGGAAAAACCCAGGAAAAATTCATAAATAAGCTGCTTCGTTGTTTAAGCCGCGGGGTTCAAAACGTGGGAAAAAAGTATCGGCTTATAGTCCGAAAAATACGGTATATAAATGTATATTTTGTATATAAATGTATATTTTGTGTATATATATATATATATATATATATATATATATATATATATAAACGATATAAATATATACTTTTACAAAATATAATATATATACAAAATATACATTTATCTGGATTAATGAGAATGTAAACTTTTACTTAATTCATGTGCCATAATTAGAGATTGAGATTTTTATTTATGTATCATAATTCACTCGACTAAAGGATGCTAAGATGTTGTTCCCACCAATAATCCTTTTTAAATAAATAGTGTAGCAGTGAGAGATACTGCTTACCTAGATTCATCTACAGTTATGTATAGAAAGAAATGCTGTCAGGTGTTGAGGAACTGAAAGATGCAGGATTGTGTCTGAAATGACTGATGTATTTTTTTTTTGCTGCCCACTTGTGCAGTGTGGGTGTAAAGTCCCCCCCACCCCCGTGAGATCCTGCTAGAACTGGAAATTTCTTGCTACTGCTGGATCGCTTCCCACTCCCACAGCCCAGCCTCCGTCAGCATTGCGTCTGGATGAGAGAGAAATGAACGAGAGAGAGAGCGCAAGAGAGAGAGCGCGAGAGAGAGATAGAGAGAGAGAGAGAGAGAGAGAGAGAGAGAGAGAGAGAGAGAGAG
>JAAIIK010000010.1:6932446-6955006 GCA_014706435.1 Silurus glanis
AGAGAGAGAGAGAGAGAGAGAGAGAGAGAGAGAGAGAGAGAGAGAGTGTGTGTTGTTGGGCAGTGCAAAGATGTAACAGAGATGACAAAAGGAAGCTGTCTGAATAGCATAATATCTAATAAAGGCTGTTCCCTGTTAATTATTAATGCTGAGACACAGTGCTGTATTTGGTCCTGTGTGTTTGAAGATGGGTGAATGGCCTTTAAATATAATGCATCAAAATAAAATGTTCTATTTTTTCTTTATTTTACAATCAATAAGATATTTGCTTAGTGTGTAACTAACTATTATAATCTGGCTATTTTTATTTAAACCAGGGCTACAAATAGATTATGAACAAAATAATTAAATAATAATTTTTGTTTAAATAAAAAACAAAAATAATTTGAAAAAAATCTTAAAATTATATATACATACACCAGCCAAAACCTGACAGTAACAGAGGTCAAGTGAATTGATTATATTGGCACCTTGCAAGGGGGGAAGGTGGCAAGTGTTCTTAATTCTCATGTGTTGGAAGTAGGTAAACTGGCTACGTGTATCGATCTGAATGACTTTAACAAGAAACAAATTGAGATGACTGAAACAAAGGATCTAAAGACTGCAGATTGTTCAGAGTCTATATGAACTGCTATCCACTAACAAATGAGGCTGCAGTTGGCATGTGGGCAGCAGAACTGGACCATTGAGCAAAGAAAGAAGGTGCCCTGGTTCGATGAATCACATTTTCCTTTTCATCATGTAGATAGTCATGTGCATTGCTTTCCTGGAGAAGGTATGGCACCATGGTGCACTACGGGAAGATAGCAGAGTCTAAGTTCACACTTTGAGCAATGTTCTGCAGGAAAACCTTGCGTCCTGGCATTTATGTGTATGCTACCGTAACACATAACATCTAACTAACAATTGCTGCAGACCAAGTATACCCCTAAAGCCAATATGCTAATTCAGTGTTGCTGCAGTTTACACTCGTCCAAACCACAGGCAGTACTATGATCAATAATGTGATTGGTAGGAGGCAAATAAGACAGTGACATATTTTACATGATGTCACAAACCTACAGTATTGTGAATATCACTTTGTGACTGTGACCTCATGTGCATAGCCAGAGTGTCTCCAGGTGGTGGCCGTCCACTCGATCATTAAATATCGGAATAAAATAATCTATTAACAAGGATTTATAACATATCCTTGTAGTGCCTGGCTAAATAATAACCAACAGCACATATATATAATGCTAATAGCTCACTATGTTGACAATAATTCCTGTTGAAAATGAGAATCACTGAAGTTCTAGAAACTGTTCTTTGTGGTATGTGGTATTGATCATACTGTTCTTCACCTTTAAAAAGAGTTATGACTTGTTTATTTGTTGTATACCATTTCTTACAGAAAAGATTCGAAACAGAAGTTAAACTCTGCAAAGACTCCAAGACATACTTTATGGTGTGAGATAGTGGGTTTGACACCTCAAAAAAAAAAAAAACCTGTCTGAGTTTAACCTGCATAGACAGAGCACTCAAAATTGCAAGAGTGTGCCTGACTCCTTGTAAACATTCTACTATTTTCCCTAGAACTTCCCACATCTACAAGACTAGTAACCCGTTTATTTGTTACAGCATGTTTAGTTTGATGAATAGAAGGTACACAGCACTTTCAAGTAACAACAAACAGAACCATGCAGATTGTATAGAATAGGGCTATTAGCAGCACTGGTTCCATTGTCTGTTCAATGTGTTGAAGGTTAAAGTAACCCATGAAGTGTCATGGGTTATATGTTCAGCAGTAGGAGTGCATACATACAGCTGTAGATTTGACCATTTGTTTGACCGACAAAGCTCATATTTCTCCCTCTCTGTCACATCGGTCAGTGAGTTGTCTGTTTGCATACAGATTAATTTCCAGTTTTGCTGAAGTTACAAAAAAAACAATAGAATGGCATTTTAAGGATTTACCAAATTCTGGCATAATGAGGTGCATCTGATTTGTATCAGTCTGGCAGGTATGAATTTTTCAAAGAGAGCAGGCGACAATCTGCTTACTGCTGGAGCATGTGCGCCTGCTCAACTATGTTTGCAATTGAATCTCCCTCTGGTGGTTGATGTAAAATACAACTGTGGTGTTGCACTGGTACATGTGACCCCTTTAGGAGTTCCACACAACTACCTTTTATCTATTTTAATATGCAGAAGTTAAGCCATTATCTCTTGTTGCAGGACAGCACAGGACCGATGCTTCATGGCATGCACACATGTTCTTGTCACGATTGATACATGCGTTTGCAATATTCTAATTCAAATTGTATTTGTCACATACACAACTGTACACATTACCACTGTCAGGGTGCGAGCGAAACAGGAGGCGGAAGCCGGAGTACAGCACGCTCGGGTTTTAATAACAAGAGTGAGGGAGAAAGATACACACACACACACACACACACACACACACACACTCGCACACGGCAGTCCTTCGGGCTGATCCGAGATGCACGGGGAGGAGAAGCGCAGTCGGTACCGGATTGTGGCGTCCGAAAGGAACGGACGCATAGAGTCCTGTCTGAAACCCGGACCACGAAAACATGCAGCACATAAAGTCCAACACATACAATAATTAACAGGGAGTGAATGTGAGTGAGGGGTTTATGTAGGAGTGGGGTGGAGTGATGATGAGCTTCAGGTGTGCATAGTTAAGCCTGGAGCTCCAGAGAGAGCGGAGGCATGAGAGACAAAGAGCCCCAGGTGTGCGTGGTTAAACCTGGAGCTCCAGGGAGAGCGTAGGCATGAGCGCCACAAAAGGGGGGCGTGGCAGGTGGATCCCTGACAACGACATGTAGTAAAATGTTTTTTTAGATGTCAGACAGCTCGTAATTCAACTGATACTTACATGGTCGCAGTTTTTTCACTGTGCTTTACCTTTTCTTTTGGTCAAAAGTCTTGCAAAGTCAATCAATCTTCATGTGTATAAATTTGTGTAGGTGTCAAATTACATTTCTTGTAGCTGAAGTTTACTGCTAGAGCTTCCACACTTTTGATAAGGAGCTCTGCCCAGCTTTAGTGTTAAATACATAAAATCAATGCAATGTGGTATAGCCCAGTTTTCCCCTTACTTTAAAGTGGATTAGGCCCTTAGTCTCTCTGTGTTGGGTGTTTTATTTTTGATGAGGCAACCTTAACACCAGTAAGCAACACATTTAGTCACCCTGTTGTGTTCTTACTTTACACACCAATCATGATTGTTCCGATAACAAGCTACCAAAACATCCTGCTAAAGTTGGCCTTAAGTTTTGGGAATGAGACCCAGTGAATGACAGCACTTTAGCATCTGTTCTTGTATGCCTCGTGACTAGGCTCCCTTTAACTCTGTTCTTCAGACTACACTATGAGAACCATTAGACTAGTAACTGGGGAATGTACAAAATTTAATGATGCATATGACAATTCATTTTTTTTGTTTTAGAAGTTTTGTACAGAATCTTTTTATTGAATGTCAATGCTATTAATACAGTCTTCCAGTTTGAAGTGCTGCCTATACACTGGGAAACTGAAAGAAAAACCTTAATCTTTTGTATTTCACACTCCCTTCACATGTACATACTGTAAGCATTCTGCTTCTGATTCAGTACTGTTGATCAGGGTTGAAAATCTTTGTTACAAATGATTTCCATAATCAAATAATACATTTGTATAAACAACTAATCTTACCCTGTTCCAATATAAATCATAAACAACCAAACTGTAAACAAAAATCTTTAAACTTTGACGATTTAGATATATGTTTAAATGGTCCGAATCTGTATTCTAAAATAGATGTTGTTAAATTAATCTTAGTGAAAGCAAAACCTGGATTAACTCAACATACCTTATTTAAGTAGTATTTTTTTATTTTTCTAAAATGGTTTCCAGTAAAATATATCTGTGTGTGAGTGAGTGATAAATCTCCCGCAGTTATCATTCAAATTTCAGTCAGTGCTGTGTTCAATTTCTTCTGTTACAGTGCATCAGAACTGAAATCCCACGGGGTGTTTTGTCTACCATGTGGACAGTCAGAAATGAATAACATAGTGCAAAGAGGAGAAAACATAGCCAGTGTGATTGCTCCCCGTTCTGTTTTTTTGTCACTCACACTTTCAAGAGTCATAAATTTGCATGCTTCAGCAAAGTGTGAAATTTTTTTTCTACATACAATCTGACAACTTCTGACTAAGCATGCAACCTTGCAAGTAAACCTGAAAGCAACAGTTCAATGGCTTCATTACTGTATTATACCCAGAATCAGTGACCTGTTCCGTTTAAAATTTTAATACAGTCCTATTTCTTACGAGTTAAAATGTTACCCATACAGTATGCCAGTAGTAGCTAGTAGTTCTTACTGTTGAGGGTTATAGTATGTTGCTTGTTGTGAGGATCTACAATGATGTTTTTATATATCCATTGCATGTTGTATATGGTAATAAATTCTGATGAGGGTAAATACCTTTGGTATTGTTGCCTTTCCCCCATCATTTGTGTTTTAAGAGGACGTGCCTTTCCTTCCAGGGTGTATTTGTAGTTTGCATCCACAGCCTCTGAATCTACAGTTACCTGGAAGGGTTTTCCAATAATCTTCAGATGTTCCCAGTGCTGTTGAGTGCTTATTGGCTGCTTTTCCTTTACTCTCTGATCCAACTCATCTGAAACCATCTCAACTGGATTTAGATCGGGTAATTGTGAAGGCCAAGTCTTCTGATTTAAAATTTCATCACTCTCCATCTTGAACAAATAACTTTAACATAACTTAGATGTGTGTTTGTCCTGTTGGAAAACAAATAATGGTCCAAGTGCAAACTAGATGGGATGGCATGTTGCTGCAAAATGCTGTGGTAGCCATGCTGGTTAATTGTGCGCTTAACTTTAACTCAATCTTCAACAGTGTCACCAGGAAAGCACACCCAGAACATCATACCTCCTCCTCCATGCTTTACGTTGAGAATCACACTTTCAAAACCATCCATTCAGCCTCTGTTTAGACACTGTGGTTAGAACAAAAAAAACAAATTTTTTACTCATTAGACCAAAGTACAGTTTTCCACTGATCTAATGTCCATCTCTTTTGTTTCTCTCCTGCCTGTTGTTCTTCTGAAGTAATGGTTTCAACATGAAGGCCTGACTCTGATGTAGGCTCTTCTGAACAGCGAATGTTGAAATATGTCTTCTACTAGAACTCCAAGAAGCATTTATGTAAATTATGGTTTCTGATGCTGGAAATTCCAATAAACGTATCCTTTGCAGCAGAGGTAGCTCCTGTTCTTCCATTCCTGGGATGGAGGAATTTTTATTATTATTATTATTTTATATTTAGGGATTTTTATTGCTAAAATTTCATACAAAAATATCTGTGAAAAACTAAATCCATTTAATGTATTTAATTGCCATATTACATCAAAATACAAATACAAATATATAATTTAAAAAAAAATTATAACAAAAAATATATAAAAAAAAGAATGCATTTTTGTATTCGAATTACTTGAGTCACTCGAGGAATCGTTTCAACCCTAGTACTCACCCTTTCCACTCTTTCTTCACAAGAAAACTGATGGTCTAAAGAATATTAAGAAGGCAGGAAATGCTGACAATGCACAATTGCTGATTAAAAACCATTTTAGGTGACTGCCTTGTGAATCTGATGAGGAATGCCATGAGTATGGCAGGCTGTCATCAAAGCTAAATTAAGCTACTTCGGACAATCTAAATATTGAAAACATATTCTGGGTTTTCTAGTTTCTTGTCTTTTTTGTTTACTACATACTTCCATACATATATATTTCAAAGTTAAGATGTCTTCAGTATTAATGTAATGTTGAATATAATACAAATTATGAAAAACACCGAAGGAGAAAATGTTTCCACACTTCTGTTACTGTACATTGACCCCAACCAGGTTAAAGTGATTGCTGAATGAAATATAAATGAATGAAATATATGTGAATTAAAATGAGCAAGACTTCAAGATTATTGTTTTTTCATAGTTTACTAACCTATTGAGGTTTGCTTTGTGTTTTTTCAGGTCCTCTATTACTCTCTAGTATTAACAAAAATTCTGACTACGGTTAAAAAAAAACAAAAAAAATTGAATGTTGAATAGAACAAATATTTATACGTTTTTTTTGTGCTTTATACATAGTGAATCCAGTAGCAGTTCAAGTGATGAGTCTCCAGCTCGATCTGTTCAGTCAGCAGCTGTACCAGCTCCTTCTTCTCAACTTCTGCCTTTACTGGATAAAGATGAGCCCCGTAAAAGTTTTGGTATCAAAGTGCAGAATCTCCCTGTGCGTTCAACAGGTAAACTTCTGGGATTATTCTGTGATCATGATACTGACGGTGATCATGTTTGTGACAATTTAAGACACTTTTCTTGTCACATTTCAGATACAAGCTTGAAAGATGGTCTTTTCCATGAATTTAAGAAACATGGAAAAGTCACATCAGTTCAAATTCATGGTGCCTCAGAAGAAAGATATGGACTTGTCTTTTTCCGTCAGCAAGAGGACCAGGAAAAAGCTCTTAGTGCATCAAAGGGGAAGCTCTTTTTTGGAATGCAAATTGATGTTACTGCTTGGACTGGACCTGGTGAGATTTTATTTTAATTAGCATTGAATATCTTCTTAATGTTGAATGTTAAACAGGGTATATTCCTTTGTCTCAGTCTTTTTACTCGCTGCAAATTTGTATGTATAAATTGTAGTGAAAAACTATTTCATACCCAGTACTATGTAAATTTAATTTGGTATTTAACTAACATATGTATATTACACATATTGACATACTCTTCCTTAAATGCTTTCACTAAATATATAAAATTTTATCATTTGTAATTGATTGCTTAATATTTTGCTAATTATATCATGCTCATGTTTTTGGCATATAGAGACCGAAAGTGAGAATGAGTTCCGGCCACTTGATGAACGGATAGACGAATTTCATCCCAAAGCTACACGAACACTGTTCATTGGAAATTTAGAGAAGACCACAAGTTACCATGACCTGCTTAACATCTTTCAGCGCTTTGGGGACATTGTTGTATGTTGAATTTAAGTAATAGGAAAATAGACTTTTTCCACATGTTCTCAGCATTACTTTACTTACTTTTCAGTCATTAATTAAAATTGAAATAATAATTTTTATATTATATATATATATATATATGTTCATTTTATGCACAGGATATTGATATAAAGAAGGTAAATGGTGCCCCACAGTATGCTTTTCTGCAGTACTGTGACATCGCTAGTGTCTGCAAAGCAATTAAGAAAATGGACGGTGAATACCTTGGGAGTAATAGGTTAAAGGTGAGAATTGAAACATATTATTATGTTTATAAAAAAATTAATCTTGACAATATCTGTATGAGCTCTGTTGCTGTGCTGGTCACTGGTCTAGCATGGGTGTGTTAATGTTTTAGTTGGGCACAAACCTCTTTCTCTGGTTTATCTGTGAGTGAAATACATTTTTTCTCTTTGTATGTGATTGAATACTAAAGCAGCATTCCTAACCCAACCTCTTTTTTTACAACTGTGTTGTGTATTCTGGCCCTGGGAATATATCATATCACATACCTATGTCTTATCTCTGTGCTTACATTGCAACATATAACACTTAAAAACGATAGATTTCTTTATTTCTTTGTTTTATAGTTAGGATTTGGAAAAAGTATGCCTACTACATGTGTATGGTTGGATGGCATGGCTTCCAGCATTACAGAACAGTATCTTACAAGACATTTTTGCCGTTATGGACATGTTGTTAAGGTACCTATTCTTCTAACTTCCAATTAATCTCCCTATATTTTTCCCAAGTGATTCCCATTTTTCATTATTACTTTTCCGGTTTCACTAGGTTGTGTTTGACAGACTGAAAGGAATGGCCCTTGTCCATTATAACAATATTGAATGTGCACAGGCTGCAGTGAAGGAAACCAAGGGTTGGAAGTTTGGGGGTAACAAAATCAAGGTGCAAAAAACATGCAATGTATTTTGATTCAATTTGATAGCGTGTTTTTGTATTTTTTTTATTATCTTAATATATGGGGTTTTTTTTTAACAAATTGCTAACATCATATTTTTAGGTTGATTTTGCCAACCATGAGAGTCAGATGGCTTTTTATCGTTCAATGCAGACATCAGGACAGGACATCAGAGATTTTTATGATGTCCTTTCTGACCGTCGGTTAGTGAAATTTTTTATTTATTTTTTTTGTATTAAAATTTTTTTATTAAACATTAGCATTACAAAAATATTAAACAGTTAATTTTCCCCTTTTGCAGAGATGAACGGAGACCGCTTTATCATGAATTCTCCACTGAACGTGCATGCTATGAAAATATAAGAACTCCCGGAACCTATGCAGAAGAACTGCGTCGCAAATATTCTGCCAGAAACCGAGAATTTTACACAGAATGGGATCCCTACACAACTGATTACTATGACCCAAGATATTATGATGACGCTTGTGAATTCAGGGACTACCGAGACCCTTATGAGCAAGATATAAGAAAATACAGCTACATGCAGCGAGAACGCAATAGAGACAGAGAACGATTTGAAACAGACAGAGAACGTGATAATAGCCGACGAAATGTTGAACACAGCCAAAGTCCATCTCATCCACGTCGTCCTTCCAGCCCAACCGCTTCCCCTATTCTAGCTGAGCGCCTAGTTAGTGACTCTGAACATCATATTTATAGTCGCTCATCTGAAAGAAGCGGCAGTTGCAGCTCAATTTCTCCACCACGCTTTGAAAAGCCAGATCGAATTCGTATAGAGCGGTACAGTAAAACTGATAAACTTGAGAAGGAAAGACCACTTTTTGAAGCAGATCGTGGAAATGGGGGAGAAAAAGAAAGGCGAGCTGGACGTAAGGAGAAAGGAGAAAAGGACAGAGCTGAGAAGCCCAAATTAAGGAAGTCAAAACTTTCTCCTAGCATCCCATCGTCTGAGACAGACCTTGATCCTGAAAGGGAGGCTAGCCCTGAAGAAAAAGCCAAAGAAAAAGAATCTGGAAAAGGAAAACTAGATCTCCCACCTTGTGTTGTTCATTTAACACGTGTCAAAGAAAAGGAAGGAAAATTTATTGACCATGCCTTTGTTGAGAAACAAAGAATAAAGGCTGGCTGTGATAATGCCAATTCTTCAACTTCACCAACTCCAACACCCTTGGCTGATAACAAGACTATGTTGCATCGTATAGAAATCCAAACTAGAGAGGTCTTGAAACATGGAAAAATGTCAAAAGATAAATCTTTGGCTAGTCAGGTAGAGATTGTTGACAAAGAAGGCAAAATCAAAAGCAGGAAATACCTTAAATCTGAGCCTGAAAAAAGCAATTCTGATGCTGATCGCTTAGCTGCTCGAAAGAGGCGCTTTGAAGAAGAAACAACAAGAGCTAATCGCCTGAGAAGAGTAACCCAGGAGGAAGATGAAGGGCGATTTGGAATGAAGTGGCTTGGCAATAATTATTTCTCAAAGGGACTAGAGGAGGACAAGAAATTTGCTCAAATTGAGATGCCTAAGCGAGAAAGCAGAATTGATAAGAAAGAGTGTCTGGTGACTTTAAGTACCACAAGTGAAGTGCCAGAGTCAGAAATGAGTAAAAATCTTGGTCACAGTATGGATCTACAACGTAGGGAACTGTCAGAAGAAACAGCAGATCCTGATCCTGATCTCGATGAGAATGGTTCTGAAGCAAAGGATCAACATTGTCTCAGTCTTGAGGTGTCTGTTGACAGAAACCTAGAAATGGAACACTTAATTGACCTTAAAGGGTGCTCTGCAATCCAACAAACAGATGCACTGAATAGTGAAGAAAGGTTAATCATTGACCTTGACCACTCACAAAGCTGTAGGAAACAAATGGAGCAAAGTCGTCGTCTTCAGCAGCAGATACAAGACTGTTACAGTACAGACAAACCTGAAACAATGTTTAGCACAGATGTACAAGACATGGATCATCAAAGTGTTGTACATGTGTTAGGTAAACCCCTGCTGGATGGTACTGACATTTGTCCTCTTCTTAAGCGAAAGAGGTCAGAAACATTTGATTATCATTTTATTTCCAATAAAGAGTGCATTTATCAGGGTTCTAGGCAACTAAATGATGATTCTGAAAGAAATATGCCATCTACCTTAGTTGAGGAGAATTTACCTGCTGACACATTACATTTGAATAACGATAAATCAAAAGACAAACCTAAACAAGAAAACAACTTCCAGTGGGGTGGATTTAAATGCAATAATCACAACACCGACACAGATATCGAGTTATTGAAGGCTAAAAAATCACTGATTGGTAATGAGGGTCTGGGATTGGAAAGTAAAATGAAGCAGGACACGCTGAAAGAAATGAGCTTCCCAAGCACCATTGTGAAACGCGAGAGCATTAGAAAGCGCTTTGTACATGAACTGGAGCCTGGAGAGGTTCGATCAGACTCTGATGATGATGGTGATGATGACTACACATATATGTCACCAAAACTGGACACTTCCCTCAAAAGAGAATGTGATGAAAAAGATTCAGATTTTAAACTCTCAAGTTCCTTGGAAAGAAACAAGTTCTATGAATTTGCACTAGATAAGACAATAACACCAGACACAAAAGCCTTGCTAGAGCGGGCTAAGTCTCTCTCTTCATCAAGGCAAGATAATTGGTCTTTCCTTGGCTACGACTCACGGTTCACAAGCTTTCGGAATTGCACTGACGAAGAGAAAGTTGAACCAACACCAAGGCCTATTCCATCCTGGTATATGAAAAAAAAGAAAATCCGGTCTGACTCTGAAGGAAAGGTCCATGACAAAAAAGAGGATGCAAAGCGAGAAGAACTAGAGAGTGGAGAACTATTTGCTTCTCGTTTTCTGCACAGCTCTATCTTTGAGCAGGACTCAAGACGTCTTCGACATCTTGAATGCAAAGACAATGATCCTGACAATGGAAACATTAGAGAGAAGGCTACGATCACTGTAGAAAAGACTGAGACTGTAGAAGCAGACTTTGTCCATGAGCCCATAGTGCTGTTCCATAACCGATTTTTGGAGCTACAGCAAAAACAAGACAAAGACCAAGAGTCTCAATGTTCTGAAAAGACTATTGAGGCTGAGACAGTTGAACATAATACGCCATATCAAGAACAGGTTCAGTCCCCAGAAGAACCTGATGTTGTGAATGGTTTAAAATCAGTAAGCCCTTTGTTAACGGAATCTATCCTCAGCCCCACAGAGACATTTATGCACCAGATTAAGCCATCCTGTTCTGTTAACGAGTCATCTTTGCCACCAGTTATAGATAAGAAACTTGAAGATACACAAGTAGTTTCCAGCCCAGTAACTGACATTAAAGCAGCTCTTGCAGCAATCACATCAAATGTGACAAAGATAGACAACACTGAAGTAGAGCCTGAGGAGGATATTTGTAAACAAAAAGTAAATGCAATAAACACCTTAGTTGAAGAGAAGCATGTTGATGTAAAACCTCCAACACCTGGTGCATGCTTAAGTAATTTGGAAGCAGAGCCTGATCCTGCTGAAAGTCTGTCTCCTATTCCAGCAAAGCTTAAAGATGTAGAGTTGCCTCTTAAGGTAGAGCTAGCTGAAGAGAAAACAGAATATCTTGATTGTAATTCTCACCAGAATGTAGAGTCATCTTTGGAGATGCAGTTAGTGGTCTCTGAACCTGAGGTTAAACCGATACAACCAGCACGGAAACAAGCAAAGAATAAAAAAGCAAAAGCAAACCCATCAGCATTATTACATATGCTGCCATCTCAACCAGCTAGCATTGAGAAACCAGCAATACGAAAGAGTGAACGTATTGACAGAGAAAAGCTAAAAAGGACATCTTTACCAAGAGGAGAGGCAACAATGATCATTTCTGACTCCAAAAACACTTCCAAATCACCTGTTTATTCAACAGATTTGGAGCAGATGAATGATGCAAGCATGCCCCATGGCAGAACACGGCAGCGTCGTAATGTTCGTTCTGTCTATGCCACACCAGATGAGGCATCACAACAGCAAGCCAAAGATTTTATTGAATCTTCACGTTCTATGCGCAAGCGTCCTGATAAAGAATCTGTACAGCAGGATGTATTGACTCCACCAGCCAACACAAGGCGAGGCCGTCCACCAAAAACACGTAAAAGAATGGATGATGTGTCTCCATTAAAGGGGGAACAGATGAAAACACCTGAAGTTGATGACACTAACTTCAAGGAGTCTGAAAAAGGTGGTGAAATAACTAAAGTTACAGATGGGTGGCGTTCTCCTCGCTCTCAAAAGGTTCAGGCAATAGTCAGAGCTGGACAGATCAGAAAACCAGCTAAAACAGATAAACCATCAAAAGATGATATCTCTGAAGGCTTTAAGTCTCAAGTGAAAACAAAGGATGAGTCTTCTTCCCTGGAAAAACTGGCTACAAAGTCAGAAATAGATCTGATGGAGAAACCACAGATTTCTGAAAAAAGTGTGAAGATCAAGGTGCCAAGATTGACACGCAATACCAAAATGGTTCCTTTTGACACGTCAGTTAATCTTAAAAACCTTGTTATTGATCTTAGTGGGGATGCAGTTAATGATGCACTGTATTCTGGGGATGAGAGCATTCAACACTTTCAAGATCCTTCAAAGAAATCTGAAATATCTGTTAAAGAGGAGTCTAGAACAACAAAAGACAAAGATATAGATGATCTCAGCCCAGATGAGAATGAAGACGTTCTCTCAGATGTGGAGCCTCCCGTTGAGCCAGAGGCAGTATTCCTTGCCCGTCAGATGGAATTAGAGAGAGCAGTTGAAAATATTTCCAATTTAGCTGTAGAACAGCCACCACCCTACAAGGAACGAGCAAGTCAGCCTCCTGTTGTCTTAACACCTGTTGCAGCAGAGTTAGATCATACAGAGGTGGAAAAGCCTGCCAATCCTGCGAGTGAAACTGAGCTTGCTGCTGCAATTGATTCAATTACTGCTGAGAATATTTCTGTTGATGCAGATGGATTTCACACTCCTCCTACATACACTGCACTCCTTCCAACATCAGAGCCACTCACCACACCAAATGAGGTCATAGAACCAGAGACAGACCTGGTAATAAAAAATATAAAGGGTTTCGACCCAAGTAGTAGTTTGACTCCAGATTCAAAGTCATCTCATCCAACAGTTGTTACTCGGTGTCCACCATCAGAGGTGCCCAAGAAGGGTGGAAGACCACGACTTAAAACACAGAAGAAGGCCAAAGGTCGAAAATTCTCTGCCAACAAAAAATCTGATGTGTCATCAAAGGCAGCATTGGAAGGTGAATTGGCAGCGGTTAAACTACCTGAGTCAATTCCTGAAGACATGCAAACTGCTAATCCTAAAACAGCCACTTCAGCTGCAGCAGCTACTATAGTCACTGTGGCTGCTGCATGTAAACATGATGTTGCATCAGTGGTAACATTAAACACTCCAAAGGAGGCAGAACAACCTGCTGTAGACCAGCCTGAACCTCAAGAGTCTGCCTTCCATTCTGGAACTAATAGTCCTTCATATTTAAGGTCACCAGAACTGTCATCAGAACCATTAGCGCCTGCTCTTACCCCACCACCAACCTGCATAAATGTAACACCATCTCATTCATCTAAGGTACCTCCTACAATCTCAGACTGGGAGACGAGGTCTGAAGAGAAAGTGATTGCTCCTATACACAAAGCTGCTGTAGTTGCATCAGCACCAACTGTGGTAGTAAGTGGTCACTCTGCAAATCCTGCAATTCCCCCTGACACAAAAGCTTCTGATGTTGATCCTAGCTCGAGCACCTTAAGAAAGATTCTGATGGAGCCAAAATATGTATCCTCTTTAAACAGCAGTTCTGTGCCAAGCACAGTCCTCACAACATCATTAACAGATGCCAGAATGTCCCAGAATGAGAGTTTACCTGTTATAAAATCCTTGGTACTTGAGGATAGACCCAGTCCTGTAACGCCAATCACACCTCAAATGGTGCCTGCACAAAATCCTCCTCCACAACCCAGTGAACCTCTGAATATCTTTAAGGAAAAAATGGGCAACACAGTTATCTCATCTACTGCTACCTCTGTCATTAGTCGAATCCCTATTCCCTTTGATTTTGACAACACCCCTCGTATATCTTTGAGCAACCGCAGCTCTGGACTGTCTCAACCCAAGCACAAGTATCGTTTTGGCATGAATGACAACAATAGGTACCATGGACTCTCAAATACTGATGAGGGACAATCTTCTGATAATACACAGAGTAACACAGGCTCAGGTCCTGGCTTAAGAGTAAACACCTCAGAGGGTGTTATGGTACTGAGTTATTCAGGGCAAAAGACAGAGGGTCCCCAGCGTATTGTTGCTAAAATTAGCCAAATCCCACCGGCCACTGCAGTTGACATTGAATTTCAGCAGTCTGTTTCAAAATCTCATGTTAAACAAGAGCAACTTCCACCTCAGCCATCTACTCCTAAATCATCTCAGACACCTACAGCTCAAGCACATACAGGTGCTATAATAAGCAACCAGGGGTACAATGCGCAGCCTGTTATTTCCTCCATAAAAAAGGAAGCTTCTCTTTCTGACAAATCTGAATCATCTTCACATATTGGTTCACAGGGAGCGCCTTTGAAAACATTTCAACACTTAAGTCCCAATCATCAGATCTTGAGGTACAATCAATCTATGGTACAGCAACATCATATTAAAAAAGCATCTGTTGTAGAATCAATTTCAGTGAAAGCTGATGTCAAACAACCACAAACCTTTAACCATAGCCCAGTTTTAAGTCCACACCCCTCCCCTTTACCAGGAAATCACATTTCAAGTCCAGCTACTCCAAATGATAGATTGGTCTGTCATCCAAAGCATGAGTTACACTGTCCAAGAACATTGGCTTCTCCATTTTCAAAAGTTTGCCCACCTATTACATCAGTAGGCTTGGTAGCAAGTGGGCCTAACTATGCGACAAACATACATCATCCTGAGCAGTCCGTCATTATGCACCCTCACAGTGCCACACAATCGGTCACAATCGGTCAGTTGTCCCAAGGAAATGTCAGAATGAATACTCCTCCTCTGGCTGGAATTAACTTTGGAATACGTTCAGATTCTATCTCCTCTTCAACATCTGGTCCTCCACAATGCTCCCCTACACCCCAACCAACAATAATAAGAGAAAGGATTTTGAAGCAACATGCAAGTGATGGCCAGGTGAGAGGGGCCAATGAAAATGATGTGCAACATTTCCACCAAGGAACACGTAGGACATCTGTGGCCCAGTTGCACTCAGATGTTGTGGTAATGCAGCCTGAGTACAAAGGGATACATCACGGGGGGTTGCATCTGGATCACTACAACAGAGACTTGCGTGTACTTATGCCCCAACAGTTAACAGAGCACCCAGGTGTACTTGAAGCTCACAAGGCACAAAAAACAGAGCCTCCTTCATTGTCATCACCTTCACATATATCTTCAGCATCTTCAAAATCGCCCTCTGTTAAGAACTCTCCACTGACTCTGAGAGACTCACCAAAGTCATTGGAGGTGAAAAGTTTGCAGTCTGCTCGTTCTCCTCATTCAGAGAGTAGACTTATTGGGCATACTACTAGCTCAGTTATTTCTTCTCAAGGAGTACAGCGGATACATCCTGGCAGTCCTGGCTCCATACCTGAATATTATAGAGAAATGCATGGCTTCCATTCCAAATTACCTGGTTCCTCGGTAATTGGCATTAACATGACCAATTATGCCAAATCACCATCTCAGGTGAGTAATAATTTCACACCTAAATGGTTGGAAACATGTTTTAGTTATTCTGTTATGTTCACAAACTTCAGGTCTACAATTATTCACTTATTTTCAGTAATTAAATTAAATCACTGCATTTCAAAAAAATACCTGTTTGTATCCCTTTCATTATCAGAGTTCTCAGGAGAGTGAACACAGATCTAAAGCTGCCAATATTGTATCTGGCGGCACACTGAGGGAAACAACACTTACTATGCCACATGTTAGGCATCCAGGATCAGTGGATATGTCTCATGTACATCGAATCCAGCGCGAGAGCGCGTCAACTTCTTACACCGCTCCCACTGCCATTACACCCAAACCGGAATTATCTCACTCACGACAGAAAGGACCTCAGAGTCTTTCATCAGGACTCATTTCACTACTTCCTTCAGCACCAACCTATTTAAGACCAAATACAAAACCAGACAATTCTGGACACCCATCAGTTGACATGGTTCAGCTTTTGAAGGTAGGTTTACTGTGTTACTATGCAATACCGGTAGTTATTTGGATCGTCGACAATTCACTGGATGTTAATTATGTGTCTTGTGAACAAATATTCATATTTATATATAACTGTTGTGCTTTATGTCTGTTTCTGTTCGAACAGAAGTATCCTATTGTATGGCAAGGTCACTTGGCACTCAAGAATGAAAGTGCTGCAGTCCAGTTACACTTTGTTTCTGGTAATAATGTCCTGGCTCATCGTTCACTGCCTCCTTCAGAAGGAGGCCCCCCTCTTCGCATTGCCCAGAGAATGCGTTTAGAAGCTTCACAACTTGAGGGAGTTGCAAGGAGGATGACTGTAAGCACCTTTGCTTTCTTTAACAATTCTAGTTGTATTTTAAATATGCATATGTGTTGGGATGATGAAGTCACAATTTTTTCTATATGTATGGCCTGTTTACATTTGTGGTTTTGCTCTTACAGCACCCAAAATCCAGCTTTATAAGGCCATGGCAATTGGGTTATGAGTTATATAGGACAGAATGCTAAACAATGAAGTGCTGTGGTCTCCAGGACTGGAGTATGACCATAATATTTTCTGCTTCCCTTTTTAGCTCGAGGATGATTACTGCCTCCTGTTGGCATTACCTTGTGGTTTGGATCAAGAAGATGTCCTCTTCCAGACTCATGCTCTCAGAACCTGTTTTATTACATACCTACAGGCAAAACAAGCTGCTGGGATTATCAATGTTCCTAACCCAGGCTCAAATCAGGTAAATACTTCAGTTTGCAAACATATACATTTGTTCTATTCAGAAAATTCTTGCCAGCATTGGATTGTTTGCTTCCCATTTATACACAAAGCAAATGAAAAATATTTTTAAAAAGCAAATATTTATATAAATGTTGCCCTAACCCTAATTCATACTTTTTTTTTATTAATGAAAGCTTTTCCTTCTCTCCTATAGCCAGCTTATGTTGTCCAAATATTTCCTCCTTGTGAGTTTTCTGAGAGCCACTTGTCTTACCTCGCACCAGACCTCCTCAAGAGTATTTCCAGCATCTCACCGCATCTCATGATTGTTATTGCATCTGTGTAGGACGTTCCAGAAAGAGCCCATTTTCTTAAATAAGAATTATGCCAACACCAGCTAAACAGCATTCTGGAAAATGCCTCAATGGATTTACTCCTCTGTGTTCTTTACTCGTGCACTTATTTTTCTTGGTACTTTCACCATATCCTTTATTCATCACGTGATTTCACAGTCCATTTAACTCAAGGTCAAGCGTGCACAGTAGTAAATGGAGCTTTGTAATGATCAATTTTCTGATCATTTTATTGTTTTCATTGCATTTTTGAAAGTTTCGAAAGTATATCTATGCTTTTTTTAACACCAAGATAAACTCTTTTAAAGACATTGGGCTGAGAAACAGTTGATTTTTATTTCATTGAAATAATGATTGTGATTTATTATTTTTAAAAACTTCTTAAGAAGATGGGACAGATCAATCATTGCACTATGTTAGGGAAATAAAAAAAAAGGAAATCAAATATGTAAGACTTTGTACAGATTTGAATATTAATGTGGTGTATATTACTTCGACATTCTTCCTTCACCAGCCATGTGTGTTTGAATATGAAAATGATAAAGCTGGAAAGAGAAAGAGGACATTTTGTTCAATTTATTTGAGTTGTTGGAAAGCTATGTATGATAACGTTGTTGTATGTACTGCATCTGCTGTCCAGTCTCCAGTTAGTAATTCCATTACGTTAAAAAAAAAAAAAAAAAACAACTCTCAGCCTATACTCATTTCCCAAAGGGACAGAGTAATTGTGAGTTGTAGAGTTTACACTTGATGCCTCAATACGGGATTGTATGTACATTATTCTCTTTCTATTCAAAACTTGAGGTAATTTTGGTGACGTAGGACTGTGTATATATTATAAATATTTAAATACTTTCAGAGCAGGCCCTATGAATCTATAACAGACGTTGCCATTGACCATAAACTAAATTTCAGTATCACTCAAATTCCATTGTTTTTTAATCAGTTCAGTGCCAAATTTTTTAACGGAAAAAATATCAAATTTTATTTTTAATACTTTGTACTTGTCACTGGATCTTTTAAAATTCTTCAATCACTTTTACTCATTTCATATATTTGTGGACTCCTATCTCTGTTGTGTTCTGTTATATATTGATTTCACTTTAAAATTGTCAAATGTGACTTCTTAAATTGTATTATTTTTTAATCAACTTGCATCATGCTTGACCTCGTATTAGATATGCCTCTGAATGTTGAATTTTGCCAGGGAGGTAATCAAAATTTGTTTTAAAAAAAGAAAGAAAAAAAAAAAACATAAAAAAAAAAAAAACTGTACAAATATGTTCTCACATGCCTTTTCATCTGCTGCCTGTCTCCCTGAGCCGAGATGTAAATACTCATCTTTTTCTGTGTATGTTGTAATTTTATTTTCACTTTTTTCAGGGTTGTTATTCTGTTTTGTAAAACAAAACTGAACAGTCTGAAGAAACAGAACATAAAGAGTAAAGCGATGCAGAAATTAAACCATGTGTCTCGCATTGCAGATTCATCGGAACTGCAAATTTGTGACTCATGCAAAAAATGAAGGCACTTAATTTTTTTTCTAAACAAATAAAAAAAAAAAAATCTAAATACCAAAATGAAAAGAAACACCTCTTAAAATTGTCTGTATTTTTTTTTTTTTTCATTGTTGTGAGTATATGTTTCTGTTCCTCTATGAGGACATTCAAAACATTGTTTGGAAATACTTCTACAGATCATTAAATGGTCATTCATTATGTACTTTTTGAGTGTTGGCTTAATATTTTTTTTTAAAACCTAATGAATTGTCATTTTTCAATATTCTGATTGAGAATAAAGTGGTAAAAATGTCAGTGTACTAAACCATTCCTTATGCTCCTCAACTGAGGAAACATTTTGTAGGTTGTTCCAAAGTAAGCATGTACTGAGATGATAATAATTATGGACCATAAAAGGTCTTAAGATGTGGTGAACAATTTTTGTGCTCAGTATTAAGTGCGAATGGTCAAACAAAAATAGAAAGCACATAAACGTTGACCCGTCTGTCCATTATTTGTCCTTCCACTGTGTAATAAACGAACACACCACACGGTGGCGATAAAGCACTTTATAACGCTTCTGTTTTGGGAAAATCTGCCCAAGCAAAGTGCCTCTGAAGCGGTAGGAGATTTAGAAAGAATAATTGACATGACTGTGCCACCTTGTGGTCAAAAACTGACCGCAACAAAAATACAGTGCATTCGGAAAGTATTTAAAGTCCCATCACGTTTTTCAATGTTGCAGCCTGATACTACAATTGCTCAAATCGATATTTTTCTCATTAATCTACACTCAGAACCCCATAATGACAAAGTGAAAACAGAATTCTTGTCTATAGAACTGAAAATTGCCTATTTTTTCTTTAAATTAAAGTAACTGGAATATCACATATACAGAAGTATTCAGACCCTTTATTCAGTACTTAGTTGATGCATCTTTGGCAACAGTTACAGCCTCGAGTCTTTTTAGGTATGATGCAACAAGCTTACCACACCTAGATTGTGGATATTCTGCCATTCTTCTTAGCAAATCCTCTCAAACTGGGTCAGGTTGGATGGAGACCGTCGGTGGACAGCCAATTTAAGAGATGTTCAATAGGGTACAAGTAAGGGCTCTAGGACATTCACAGAGTTGTCCCTGAACCACTTAAGGCCAAACAGTTCAATCTTGGTTTCATCAGATCAGAGAATCTTCAGAAACTCCAAGGAGAGGCTTCCATCTAGCGATAAAACCCATATCGGAGAAGGGCTGCAGTGATCACCACACATCTCCACACAGGATCTTCTTACTAAGGCCTTCTCTCCCGAATGCTCAGTTTCTCTAAGGTGATCAGCTCTTGGAAGAGTTCTCATTGTGCCGCACTTCATCCATTTGAGAATTATGGAAGCCACCGTGCTCTTGGGAATCTTCAGTTTAGCAGCAATTTTTTGTAGCCTTTCCTATACCTGTGCCTTGGAACAATCGTGTCTTTGAGCTCTGTGTGTAGGTGTAGAAAGATCTCAGCAACGATCAATTGTTGATGCAAATGGTCTAAATACTCATATACAGTGGGGGTAATTATTACTTAGTATTTAATAATTATTTGATTTTGCAAATTTACCCCTTACAAAGTAATGAACAATATAGGATTTTTATGGTACTTTATATTAACAGAAAGAGAAAGAATATTCAAAAAAATCCACCAAAACAATAATAAATTAATATTATATATAAACTATTTTGTATTTGATCACGTGAAATAAGTATTTCATCCTGTACGAACCAGCAAGAATTCAGATTTTTGCCTTGGCCGTATGTTTTTGGTCATTGTCCTGCTGGAAAATCCATACACGACCCATCTTCAGTGTCCAGCTCATCCAAGATTCTACAGTGCATGGCCCTGTTCATGTGGTGAAGAGTTCCTGTACCCTTAGCAGAGAAATAGTCCTAAAGCAGAATGTTTCCTCCTCTATGTTTGACAGGGGGGATGGTGTCCTTGGGGTCATATTCAACATGCTAAAAATACTTGCATATAACATCCTCAAAATATTGGTCCTATCTTTACCAAATTTGGCCACTTATCATCTTGTCACTGAGCATGTGTTCATCTAGATCTTTCCTTTTACAGTTAGAGAATTCCACCACTGCCTATGATCAAACATAGCATGAGTGAAAATACAAATCACTGTAAAATCTAAAAAAGTTATGGTTTTACTGTAATTGTTTACAGTAATTGCTTGCAATGCAAAGAATCATTCAAAAACTGTTCAGTTTAAGTATTTAAGAATATGCCGTTAATTCTTTGGGTTTGTTCAGAAAATAACAATAATAAATAAATCTTAACGGGATGTTTAGACACTTGTTTAAAAGGGTTTCTTCTTATAATCCTGTCCATCAGTAAAATGTGTGGCTTTGGCTCTACTAGAAGAGGTATATGTATAATGGCACTCTGTATAGGAACCTCCAATTTCCATATTGTGAGAATCATATTTCTTTTCTCTAGTGAAGAAAAACTGGTGATACATCCAGGATGTATTTCTTCCTCCTGTCAACCCTGTGGCTCCAATCCTCTACTTATCAAATCTCCTTCCATCTTGCTATTGTTCCACTTCCTATGTTAAGTATCCTGGACCTACCTTTAATTCTGATAACTAGGGTTTCATTAAAGTGGAGCAGAACCATGTTGTAACACATTTTAGTTTTGCTTGCTGCTTATGTTCCTGGACCAGATTCTTTACCTCATCTTTTTCTGTACATCATTTTCCTCATTATCATTTATTCTGGTAAATTATGGCTACCAACAGCCACTCGATGGCAGTGTTATACAAAAACATCTACTATACTAAAATGACCGAAAGGTCCAGCTCTATAACCTATCTATAACATGAATATGCATTCTATCCCAAACTAGCCTAAACATCATTAACACTCATATCTTTCATTGCCTGTGTTGTTTGATTGTGATTGGTCAGAAGGTATTGATTCATTTTATATAACAGCAGCTCTGAACGTTTGTATTAACCTAATAACTTATTCTAAAATGTTGATATGGCAGACAAATAAAAATGTAATTAAAACAGGAGGTTATTTAACAAAAATAACTTTATATTTTTTGGCACGGCTTTCTGTAAGAGCATAAAGGCTTCGGCTAAATGCCATAAATGTAAATAATAAATAAATTATAGTAAATAAATAAATTATCAAAAAGTTCAATGCATTGTGATCTTTCTGTAAAAATTACATGCTGTTTCTTTCTCTTTCTTTTTCTTTTTCTTTCCTTAAATGTATTTCCTTATATCTGTCTTACAAAAGACCTCTGCTAGCTTTTATTACACATTGACTTAGTTTAGCAGTTTGACATGCTTGATGATACAAACATCTTCAATCTTTTTTGACATGGTTTTTAATAGTACCATCTTTTTTTTTTTTTTACAGTGAATGAGCAGTACAAAAAGTACTTCTGTACATATGTTCTGTACACTGTTAATGCTACAATAATGAATTATGGGTTGTTTTTGGAGTTCCTGGTATTAATAAATGCATTCCTATTTAAATCTAAAATAAAGCAAAAAAAAATTCTGATATGTAAATTGTGCTCATTTGAAGAAATCAAGGGGGAAAAAATCAGGTCATCTTATATTTATTATCAATATATTTTGCAATCTAAATCACAGCACTGTGTACATATAAGTGTGTGTGTGTGTGTGTGTATATATATAT
>JAAIIK010000010.1:6963642-6983522 GCA_014706435.1 Silurus glanis
CACACACACACACACACACACACACACACACACACACACACACACACACTGCCCACTCTCTTTCCCTCCCATCCTGCTTCCAAGCTCATCTGATATGATGCATGACTGAACAGAGTCAATGTTGGACCGCATGCACTGAGTCAACAGGTAACTATTTTTCATTATTGTGGCACTAATAATCCCAAAAGTAATATATACCAGCTTAATAACTGCAAGGCAAAGAGTATGAGTCATTCTATTTGCTCAAATCAAGTACATATAGTAAATAGTTTGACTTTATGATTAGAGTTTAAGTCTTAGACAACTTGGCCATAAATTTGCTTTTGTTGAAAGAAAAATGCCTCAAGGATGAAGTCATTGTCTTCCACTGAGCATCCTGAACATCCATTTTGTGTTAAGTGAACCTTGAACCGGTGGGCATTTGGGCATGTATTTGGGCATGTTTCATTTCAGAGGACTGGAATGTTGTGATAAAAGCTTCCAGTGTGAATAGAGCATTGATTCAGCAATTCAGAAAATGAACATGAGGTAAGCTCAATTACAAATGATTCTACAACTTTTTGAGGTCAATTATTGCCTGGAGGCTAATCATTTATTACTCTGACTCAAACTGGGTGAACCTCCTGATTGTATTTCAGTATACATATTTTCATTAGGTTTACTCATGTAAGGTGTCAAATGTCTGCAAATGCCTTTGTGCATAATTTAAGTACTAATTACATATAAACGGTTAAGTAAATGTAATTAAAGAATAAACTACATATAAAGAAATTAACCAACATTCTTAAGAAAAAAAAACAAAACACCCATTTCTAGGGCATTTCTGGGTCATGTGTAAATAAGGTTTCTTTTGTGTGACAATGATGTACATTTCTGTTGTAAGAAATTTTTGCAAAGATTGGGAGAACAAAGGGGTTTATGGATTATGTTTCTACATCTGAAATCTCCACAATGACCTAATTTTTTTTTTGACCGGATCTAAGACTGTTAAATAGAAAAAAAATGCCAGTGGTAAAATGTAATTTTAAGTAGTTCAAGGTGTATAGATTTTTTTTTTA
Organism: Silurus glanis; assembly: GCA_014706435.1. Classification (NCBI taxonomy): domain Eukaryota; kingdom Metazoa; phylum Chordata; class Actinopteri; order Siluriformes; family Siluridae; genus Silurus; species Silurus glanis. Next base: position 6,964,701 of record JAAIIK010000010.1, read on the forward strand.
AGTAGTTCAAGTCAGTTGTGAAGTATTTGAGATGTACCCTGGCTGGTATCTTTTGCTAAAGCCTAGCAATCCTAGTTAATATTAAAATATATTCTGTACACTTTTTGCGCACTGTGATAATGGTAACAGGAAATAAACCTGAACAAAGGAATGTCTATCCCTCGTTCTATAACAAGCTTTTATTTTTTTTTACTACATTTCTGTCTTAGAAATAAAGGAATGAAAAGATTCTGTATGTAAGTCCATTTTTATAATGACTTCTGTGATTTATTTGAGTTTATGTCCAGACTTTCTGTCCATGCAAATGCCAAAATGACAATTTCAAATGACAAAATGCAGGGGGGGGGGGGGGGGGTGTGTGTGGATGCAAAAGGCCAAAAGAATGCCTCTTTAGGGTTCTACCAACCACAAGACTACTATGTAATTTTAGGGTATGGATAATGAAGGCAACACCCCCAACCCCAGGGCTGCATTCATGTGCAACCACACATTGTAGAATTTATCCTGCAGCTTGGCCCAGACTTTGGAACAGTTCTTCCCCCGCATCAGTTTAAAGAGGCCAAGGCCATGTGTACACATTACTCACAGATTATTCCCAGTTCATAAAGAATGATCATACAAACAGTGGCAATGGGTTTCAATAATAGAAACCTCAAACAACTAATGCACTTTACTGTGCAATTCAGAGTTTGAAGGTTCAGAGCTGTGGTTTGATCCACTATTGTTCTGTTTCTTCTCTTTCGTCTGCTCATTTACAATGACATGTAGCAACTGCCTTCACTCCATGCGGATTGGACTTGGTGGTGGTTCTTTAATAAAGTCTCTCAAGAGACTATGTACAGACAAGCCTTCATCACTGTGGGTGGTCTTGTGTCTCTCTAGTCTCTACTCTACACATTAGGATCTGTAGGGGAAGTCAGCTCTGATAGCCTTTAAAATTAGTGTCACTATTTATAAATTTACAGAAACAGAAACATGGATTTGACTATACATTCAAATGGTAAATCTGGTCTTTATTTCATTAGCAAATCTGATAATATCTAAATTAATCTTATACAGTTCCCATTTGTCTGGTTTAAAGTACAGAAAAGATACTCACAATGTTGGTCCCTTCTTATTAGCCAACTACAATCTTTACCATGCATCTCTACAAATATTAATTTCACAGATTTTCAAAGATGAAACTAATGGTTTATAAGTATTTTTTCCTGTATTACAAATAAGGATAATGTTTAGAGGGCAAAAAAGAGGATGAAGGCAGTTTTATGTAAGCCAGACATTGACACTTATTAAAATATTTTGCACACAGAAGTCCAGATGCACTTATATTGCTATTTCGATTTTTTTTTTTAAATGTCTTAACAGATGTTTAATATCTTTTTTTTATGTTCCATAAATATGCTGAATCTACTATACAAAAGCAAACAAAAAAAACAGATTAACAAAATTACGATGACATTTGCAATTTTTTTTATAATTATGCATAAATTCCATATGTTTCTGTCTTTTTGCAGTCCTTGTCTTTTTACTGTATCTCAAGCTTATATTATTGTGATTTTGCTTGTATTTATTAATTCATTCATAAATTTGTTTTCATATTCTATTTTTTTGTTTGTATTTCTTATTTTCTCCCATTCTATTTATACTTTGTATTTCCTTGCCATTATGCCATTAAAGGGACTACCAAACAAACATGTCACATTGTCTATTTTTTCCATTTTCCATTTCCACTGGTTGATCAATGTCAGATAATATATTAGATTTACAGTCAGGATCCTAGGCTTGCCCTGTCTGAAAATTCTTGTTCAGATGATTTACTGTTCCATGTGAATGATCTTACCAGCGTTTTGTTCCAGTTGGCTACACTGATAATATAGAGGTTGATCCTGTAGTGGTTAGGAATGTAGAGGAAGTGGCCTAATGCCAAAACCAAACACTAAGAAATTCACATAATAAACCATACACTCACTGTTCACTTTATTAGGAACCTCGTACACCTGCTTAGACATGCAATTATCCAGTCAGTCAATTATGTGGCCATGCAGATACAGACAATGTTCATATTAAACAATAGAATAAAGTAGTTTGATTCGACAAGAAGCAGACCATATCTTCTCATATAAGTACTCTACAATCGTGGTCAACAGAAAAGCACCTACAATGGCACCTCACATTGAATTTTTAGGCAGATGGACTAAATCAACGGAAGACATTGGATTTCACTACAGTCAGCCAAGAACAGTGAATACAGTATAGTCAGTATCGTTTCACTGAAACTGAAGAGTGAGAGGTGAGTGTGAATGTGAGGATGTTCTCTCCCACTCATACAGACCACTAAGGTCTTGAACGGTATGTCTGAAATGCAAAAAGTGCACACGCTCATTAACATAAAAAACAAACCAAAAAAGATAACGAAATTGAATGGATTACAACATGCAAAATAGCAGGAATTGTGTAAATAAAGTTAATTAAAAGCTAGATATAAAAATGAAACCATATTTAAAAATAGAGAAATGACTTTTAAAAAAAAAAAAAAAAAAAGGAAAGAAAAATCTGGCTCTCAGATGTTTCCCCATATTTAGAACAGGAAGCAATGATATTCCCTCAGAGTGTATGCACTGTGATATACATTAACTCACATTTGCCTCTATAAGCCACATATGCTATATGTTGATGGGCTTCTAACAATGAGCCTGCTGTTAGCCACACTGCTGTTGAGTTGACTTGCACCTGTGCTTGGCAGCCCTCCCACCAAACCACACAAAGCCCCATTTATTGCTTTTCCATATCAGTTACACTGACATTTTTCAGTTATAATATTTTCGGAGTAGATAAGTTATATAAGTAGATAAAAAAAAGACATATAGGAGAATATAAAATGACAATCACATGCTAATTAAAATGCAAACTTCTGTAAACTACAATTCAAACACTGAATCGTTTCTTTTAATAGACCGGCCCCTTGTTCCATTTTCTGACAGGGAGGGGTACAAAATGTAAAAACACTGTATTGTTCATTTATTAACATGTGTTTTACACAGGTACTTGCACTTAGAGAAATAGTCCACTCTTTCTTGCTCTCTCAATCTCTCTGCCTTTGTATTCATATGTATGTGTGAAAAAGAGGTGTGAGTGAAGTGAGGAGTGAGGGGTGGGGATGTTCACGACATGCATTGTTGGCTGAATGGAGCACTGAAACCTCAGGAGCAGTGCCTGGTGTGAAGGGTTTTTGTATACGCTTAAGCCTGGGGGGCTGGAAGCGTGAGCTGTAGACATTTTGACAAACACCAGCACTCCTGTGGCAGAAGTAATAATTCTAAATCTTCCCCCCAGGTGAGTCTCAACAAAGTGTTGTAGAAAACAAAAGAATTCAATTTGTTGTGCAAAGATACAGTTCCTGTTCATCTGTACCTGAACATAGTGTTGCCCAGATTGTATAAAGACACCTAGTCGTATTATGCTTCCTTAGATTATGCTGTAGGTGCAAATATAAAATTATATATAATAATTTGGTGTTCAATGCATTCTGCTTGACAATTGCACAATGTATCTGCTGTGTTTTCCTCAAGTGCATTATTTGTTTCTCGTGGCCTGTAATGTACAAGCTGTGTGAGCTATTTCCTGTGTAAAATGATGCAAAAACAAATGAAAGGGTTGTTGTAAGATCCTGTCATCTTCAAAGTAGCCAACCTCCTGCCACCAGGGCATTGTGTAAATGCCTTTCAGTGTGTACGAGGCTCTTGTGGAGTCAGCAAAGTGGGGGTTTCAAAATATAGAGAGCTTGACTCTGAAATTCCTCAGAGTTGCTAGGGGAAGCCTTTGTCACATCTTTAGCTGTGTTGAAGCTCAAGCACATTGTCATCCTGTGACTCCTGCTGGGCAGCATACAGTAGTGGTGCAATTTATTAATTAGAAGGTGGAACTAGATGTTTATATTCAAAAGTCAAAGTGATAAAGGAATACACAAATTAATGCCTGTAAACTAACTTAAAAAAAATGAAGACAAAACTTTGGTAAATTTCAATACTGCTTTAGATAAGATGACTTTGAAAGGCATGCATACAACCAGTTTTGAATAGCTGCATAACTTTAGGGCAAAAATAATGTAAATGAAGAAATTGTTAACAGTCATTCTTACATTTCTTGTTGTTGTTTGTTTGTCGTTGTAAATCTCTTCTGACAAACATTTGATTGACAAATTTTTCAAATGGAAAAAAAAGACATATCTTAGAAACACCTTGACATAGATTCTATATCTTAGTGGAACTCTACAAGAGAGATGCACACCATTCTACCAAAAGCTGTCCAATCCATGGGGAGGTGGTAGTTCAGTGGTTAAGGCATTAAACTCTGGATGGGAAGGTTGCAAGTTCAAATCCCAGCCCGACCAAACTGCTACTGCTGGTCCCTACTTTTCCCTAATTTTCATTGTCTTCATGTTCATTTAGTGACCTCTCATGCCTGAGTTTGCATGCTCTGTTGGTTTGGAAGGTCAATCCAGGGTTGTAGAATAAACCAAACACATGCACGCACACACACACACACACACACACACAGACACACACAAACTAAAAAGTGCAAACTATTGCAACTAGATAGATAGATAGATAGATAGAGTTATTGATTCCTCAATAATATCGATGACATTTTGTAAAATATAGTAAAGTTTCTGCATGCACTCATAAATCATGGAGGATGCAAAAAAAAAAGCATATTTCTTGTTCAGTTATAACTGCTTGAACTTGGCCAGAAGCTAAAGGTGCAAATTACAGGTTACAGGTAGGTTAACTTTTGACAGATTGTGGGCGGAGAACTTTCCAAGGGCCACACCCCATTACCATAAAAACGTTCTCAGCATTCCAGGGGGCGGGGTTTATGGCACTCTGCACTTTTCAATGGGAGTCTGAGAAGCGCAACTGGTAGAACAGCTAGTTTCAGCGTGGAGCTCCTCTCAGGTCTTTACTCACTCCACACACAGCATGGATTACCGCCGGATAAAACGAATCTTATTTGTTACTGTATTTATGAACTGCGTATTTATTTCTCTTCAGTATAAAGAAGGTAAGTTAAGATTTTTTTTAATTAGTTTTGAAATCATCAGGAACACACAAAAAAAAAACTTTGCGTAAATGTTGGTTCACTCACATGGACGGGACTCACAGCGGCACGCCAAGTAACTTTCAGCTCTTTTTTTCCCTACACGTAATGATGTTTACTTAAGATCAAAAATAAATCCAAACTTGTGATTGAACTGAGCTTGTTGTAACAGTGTGAACTCACTATGTCAAATGTAAGACTGAAAAGTTTATCCAAGGTTACAGTTCCGCAGGAAGAAAGGCATGAGTGCAAAATATTTGTATGAATTGTCATTGTTAAAAAAAAAAAAAAAAAAATCTCGGTGTAAAACCAAAAAAAAAAAAAAATTTTAATAAATGAATCTTCATTTATTATATCTTCATCTTCAAAAGTCACATAAAGACGTGACGACATAAAGTCGTGATTCACCTGTTGCTTAACCTTTAAACTTTCTTAAAACGGATATAACCTAGTTTTATTATCTGCTGATGATTTTACTTATTAACATTTAATTTCGATCTTCTTCTTCCAGAGGTGCTACTGGACATGGTGGAATCTGGAGGAGAGCTGGGCTGGCTGACATGGCCCGACCAGCAAGGGGTGAGTGACACAGATTGAATCTGATCTCACCTTCCATTGCGGCAAAACACTAATATATGTTTATTCGGATTCAGTTTTATTCCTTTAGGTTTTTCTCCGGGCTTTCTTAATCACTGGATTGTGTTGGTTTTGAGCTCTTGCTCCTCGCCCTCTCAGACATGTCTGTACTTCTCCCAAGAGAAGAAAGCAGGCCTGCAGCTTTACTGCTCCATGCAGGCTGTTTTAAAGCCCTGAGAGCTATAAGGGTGTCATTAACTATCGAGCAGGGCGCATGTGGCCCTTTAGAGTTTTAACAGATTTGATGAATCAAAATGCTCATGGAAACTCGTACCATGATTATTTATGTGTAAATGGTTTCTGTCAATGCCTACATGTAGATCCAAGTGGTAAAGTTTTCTTCCTCTTGCGGATAGTTTTTTTTTTTCATTAAGAAGGCAAAGGATAATATCTGGTACACTTTTGCAAGATATGTGAAGGAAAATGACAACTTATTATAAATTAAAGACTTACGTTGTGGAATATTTAAATCAGAAGAAGAGATACATTTCACCATTTCTTAACATATAAAATCTATCTATCTTTTTTTTTTTATTTTTTTTTTAACTAATGGTAAAACTTTCTAATGTGGAACATCTGTGATAACCTAATGTAGGTGTTAACAAAAATTCTAAAGAGATGCAAAATAAATAAATCATACTCAAATGTGTATATATAATGACGGTCATATTTAAAATATTGAAAATTTCTCATACCGTGTGCTTTAGCCGTCATGCTTTTGTTTCATTCTGCTCGCAAATTCAAATTGTTCTCATACCAGGGCAAGATTTTGGGGCAAGTTTTGTCTTGTATTCATTAACAAATTCTCAGCATGCTCTCTTAAACAAAAATTTAGAACAAATGTACCGCTTCTGATAGTTTGGAAAAAGCTCTGGATCTGGGCAAATTTTACATGGCAAGGATTTAGCGTGGTTGGGCCTTCTAGAGGCTTAATTGCACTCTTAATGAGCTGCCTGGCATTTAAAGAGAGTATAAGGGACCTTTAAAATGATAAATTGTGTTGATGAAGGGAGTGAGTTTTTATACGAGCATTTGCGCTGCACTTGCATAGTATGGGCCGTTTTATTATGCCACACACTGTGAAAATTACCCACCTCTTCTCTAATTAATGGCACAGTGGCAACATGCAGAGGGGAAAAAGATCCCACAAACTGCTCTTAAAAGATGCGTTACCCCAAGTTACATCAGTCTATAGTGTAGGTGGATTGAAATGCTATTTTCTGCTAGATGATGATGGGTAATGATCCACTGCCCTTGGTAGTACTTAAAATTCCATGTTGAGGCCTTTTTGTGTTATTTTTTTGCCCTCATCCGTTACTCCTCTGCAATCTTGGTTTTGAATGTTTCTTAGTTGAATCTTCCTCTCTTTTTTTTTTTTCTGGCTGCAGTGGGAGATAGGCCAGCAGGCTGTTAATGGCACCTTGTTCTATAACTATTTTGTTTGCAATGTGGAAGAGCGAGAACAGGACAACTGGCTGCGCACCACTTTCATCCAGCGCCACCCCTCTGCCACACGGGTCTTTGTGGAGATACGCTTTCTTGTGCGTGACTGCAATTCTTTCAGCACGGACTCACTTACCTGCAAAGAAACCTTCAACCTGTTTGCTTCCGAAGCCGATGCTGATATTGGCACCAGCTTCCGTAAGGGCCAATTCCGTAAGGTCGCAACCATTGCACCAGACGAAATCTCTGTCATTGGAGACATGAAGATCAACACAGAGACGAAAGTGGTGGAGAATCTCTCCCGCAAGGGCCTTTACTTGGCGTTCCAGGACATCGGTGCTTGTGTAGCTATCTACTCTCTAAGAGTTTACTACAAAACATGTCCCGCCACAGTGAAGAGCTTGGCAGCATTCCCTGAGACAGTAGCAGTGGCAGGGGGTGAGAACCAGGCACTGCGTGAAGTGGCTGGGGCATGTGTGAAAAATGCTGAGAGTGAGGACCAACCACGAATTTACTGCACTGTGGATGGAGAATGGGTGGTGCCTGTGGGCCAGTGCCAATGCAGCCCAGGATTTGAAGCTGTGGACGATACATGCCAAGGTAAGGCCTTTAGTCTAAATAATATAGTATCTACCCTGTTGCCAGCTGGTTAGCTTTAGATTTATTTTAAAGAGAACAAACATGATTTCTGGCATATGCATTTATTACTGCGTTGTGTGTTTTAGACACTAATGAGGGTTTCTACAGCTTTATAATGCATAATGCCTTGGGTTAAATGACTTAAATTCTTTCTTGAGCATTCCACCACTTCAGCTGTCAGCAAAATGTATTTTTTTTTTTTATTATATTTCTTGAAAAAAAATGTAGATAGAGATAGAGAAATACTTTATTCCTCCCAGAGGGAAATTTACAGCTATGCAAAAGACAAAACCACATATTGCAGCAACAAAATATGCCTTTATAAACTATACATCATTTAGGGATCTTTATAAATATATTTTTCACTTACTTTGTTATTGATTGTTTTTATATGTTAACTATTTGAAAGCAAGGTTTGCTGTGTATGGAGGCACATTTTCTCTGCAGTTGTAGTTGTTGCCTCTCTAACCCCAGCATTCTTTGTCAGTGACTTTTGCAAATGCTTTTGCTCAAGGCAGGAGTTTTTCATTGGCTTAAAACCTACTTCAGAGCATGTCTACTTCTCTTTTCTTGTGTGTTTTGTTTTCCATGGTTCTCTGTTCTAGTAAGTGCTTAGCCATTTGACATTCAGGTGTTCGGTGAGTAAAGAAACATCCATGGGAGACTTGGCATGCCAGGACCTGTTCAGAATGATTCCATTACAAATGTATGCACACCCCAGCACTTTAACAAAGCTTTTCCTGTAACCTTGACTCTTGCGGAGGCAGGTTATACCACCTTTACAATGCTGTTACTCAGATAATTGAGATCTTTCTTAATTCTGAAGATGTCCATTATTCTGTATATTCTGGCAGGTATTAAGTCATGTTAATGTAAGGAAGAAAGTAAGAGTGCTGGTGTTTATCATGAGATATGGAGCTTGACACAGACCAAGAGGGAGGGAATGATGGAAAGGTTGGGGGAATGGAATGTTAAGGTTGCAGAACAATGTAGTTCAGTGTTCAGCTCCAGCTATCAGTCCCACTTGCCCCACCTTTTGTGGTACATTCCTGTTAGTTTTACCAAGAAGCCTCCCTGATTACTGCAGGCCTGAGGAATTCCCCATGGAGAGCTCCAGGCCAGTGCTGCCGCTCTGTGATGGATCTACGAAAAAGGGCAAGCAACAGAGGGCACTAAAAACGAGATTGGGGTAAAAGAGTTTGACAGCCTTCAGTCAAACAAGATGGACCTAAACAGGGTTGTGGTGAACACACACGCCTTTAAGTATTAACACTTTCCACTAATAAAACACACAATTCAATGCTCATAACCATCACTGGCATAAAGATGCACATACCTTAGTTGACCACACAAAGCCTTGCTGCCCAACCTACTGCTTAGATTGCGCAAGATTAGTGGCGTGTGCCCACGCCCTGTCCCAGGCCATAAGGCTCTCTGATGCTCAGTTAGACAAATAACTATAGTTCCAGAAAGCCACCAAAGGATTTTGGCTTCTGTATTGAAGGTACACAAGGAGGAATAAAGTGAGCGGTTTGGGCATAATGATGCTGAATCTTTTAGGCTGTTATTTGTTTTCCTTTTTAAAGCAGTTCTTTAACTTTTTTTTATTTATTTTTCTTCTTTTACTGGAATTAAAGTGGATGGTGACTAAGTGGAAAGTCTGATGCGTGGTTTAGTGATCTGTTGGGTTGTAATTGACTTGGGTGCGGATATAAGTGTAAGAGCGTTAAATGCTAGGTTTGCTTGCAGCTCTGTAGAAATTTTTCAGTTATTTTCTGTCACAAGTTACATGATAGAGCAAAAGGGATCAACAGACGAAAGAGACATTTTGTTCTTGTCATCAATAAGAAAAAGTATCTAAGAAAAACGTGCATGTGTGTGTGCGTGCGTGTGCATGTTAATGAGTCCTCAAGGGGAATAAACTGGGGAACCCTTAAGGTTTTATCAGTTTTTCCTAAGGGTGTATATCATTAAGATACCACATAAAAAATGTTTAATAGTCTGACAGAATCATGGCCACAATTCCATAAAGAAACCAATTTTGGTTTTCTAAAGAAATGTTTGACTAATAGATCTTTAACAATTTAGTTACAGAAGGCTAAAAAAAATCCCTTGAAGAATGAAGTCTGCACATATTTACTTCAGCTAATGTTTTGTCTGGGGGGAAAAAAAGTTTTTGCCTGCCATATAAATGTAACCAGTGTGTGAATGCATTTTTGGGGTGGTAAAATTACTATTCTTTATCTGTACAAAAATGTTTACATAATTATAAAAGAAATGCTTTTACTATTCTATGCACTCTAAAAACTCATAAACACACACATTATATATATATATATATATATATATAATGTTTTTTATTAAACTGAGAAGAACTAAACATTTCAGAAATTTTTGCTACAATCACAAACCCCCTTCCCTCCTATATATAATATAATCGTACCCGTTTAATGTCTATTGTCACATCTGTGTTATGTCTGCTGTCATATGTTACACTGTCCACCCAGCATTTTCCTATGTTAACTTTCAAATGTAAATTCAATTATCTCCTCCTCCTTAGGGAGGAAAAAATGGTCAAATATCGATCAATATTAAGAAATTTAGCAATGGTCAAACAGTAACATAATAAAAAAATATTCTTTATAGAGCTATATCTTCTGTGTATGCCTCGTTGAGCCATTTTTTTTTATTTTTTTTTTTATTTTTTAACGAGTACTGTAAAATGACAGAGTAGACCAAGCATGTCCAAAATCTGTTTCTAAAACCCTGTTTAAGAACAAATACTGTAGTTTGCTCAATCGATGTGAGTTATTTTTGCTTGCTTGTACCATTTAAATTTAAGGACAGTTTCATGTCCTGCAAGCTTCACTTGGCCCTGTATACACTATTTAGGCTTACTTTTTTAAAATTCAAATAATTTACACTACATAAACAGATTTGCTTGTCAGTCTGCCTCTTGGGGGCTTAGAAGTACGTATGTTTACGTAAAGTGTGTAAATAATGCATAAACTGGTATAATCTTAACTCTTTGGGAATATACAACACTGTAATCAAATCTTGAGTGTTTATATAGATTTAGAGATGCACACATTAAAGTCGCATACTTTTCAGTCACTTATATCAGGAGCAGAGTTAAATTTGGAAATTACTTGTGAATAGCCACTTATTGAGATCTTCTGTTAGTTTGACTCCGCCATTTCCCTGAAGTCTTTAGACAATGTTTGTTCTTGAGCCCTGTGGCGAAAAGAGCTGAAGATCTGCAGCATAATAGGGGGATAAAGAAATGAACTCGAAACTGGTTCTAAGTGTGGCCCTCATGCTAAGCTGTTTGCGGAGTTTACCAGCCCACGAAGCACATTGTTTCACCGTTCTATGGAGGTGAAAGGTGAGGGAGCTGCGTAGACGATAGAGTGGATAAGTCTGAATAGCATTTTGTTCTTTGGAGCAGAGCTGAAATCTGAGGATTTGCCTGTGCTTCTTTTAGCATGTAAATATAATCAGCCTCTCACCCAGTGTGCAGATGAAAATTTGGGAAATATGTCAAGCACAATAGTGATCTCTGATGTTTAAGGTTTTTGCTCTTGTTTGACCTACAATTACTCCCACCTTTCCTTCAGGCTAATGTTCTCTTCTCCAATTGGGCAACAGTTGAAGCAAATGGAAATTACCCGTGTGTACTATACAAATCCATAATTTCTAGTCATATGACAAGCTCGCAGGTTAGCCATTTCAGGTTGATGCAGTGTTCAACATCTTTTGACAGGTTAATGAGGGAAACTCATGAAAAAGCAGTCTTTGATCGCTCTCCAACTGAGTGAAAAGTTCTCATATCACAGCACATGGCATCGAAATGATGATTTGTTCTGATTTATTTTAAACACGATGACTCTCTTTCTGCATTGTTGGAGATTAATTTAAAATGCTTATTAGGAGTCAGTTACTTTAGATGTAGCATGAGGCAAGGAGAATTTTCTGTCCGGAAAATGAGTCATCAGAAAGAGAGGAAAGTGTCAGGATTTTTTCCTATTGAAGTGGCTCATAGTTTTGATAATATTTGTCAGTGTTGATTCATTGGCACTTCCTGCTTTTAACAAAAAACTATTACAAGTTGTGTGTGTCTTGAAAATGATGTCTGTTGTGTTTGTATTGTTTAGGGTATTAAAGGGTGTTTAGGTTCGGGTTTTTGAAAGTGAGTCCTTTTGGGATGTTTCCTGTGTGGGAAATCATATAATGGGGTAGACTCTGTGTATGCACAGAGTGCATTATGCGGTTGGGGTGTGAGCTCAGCACTTTCCTGCCCCCACGTCAGCGCCGTGTGGCCCCAACAGGCCGAGCTACAGCGGAAACCGGAGGCCCGCTAATCCTCCCTGACCCTCCGACTCGTCGGCTCAGGGATTTCTATTGTTGAACCCATTCACTGCTTTCATACACTGATTTATTTTTCAATTATTAGAGAATTTTTGGTTATTTGTTTTGCTTAGCCGTGTACTCCGAGCTACACTGCTATTTGAATCTAAGGAAACTGTTTTCGAAAAAGGTTTCCTATTAAAACTACAATGAAGCTTTATCTCACAAAAACTTGGCAAACCTTTCTAAACCCCAATATCTTTTGTGAATCTGCCACTTTTATTTGTTTGGTGGTTTTTGGCTGCATAATTACCATTACCTGTTATTTGAATCTGCAGAAATTGGAAAAAAAGTTTAAAGATGGTTGTTACAAAGGATCATTTCTTGGTCAGTTTGGGCAACCTAATTAGAATCCTTAGCTGTTGTTCAGGCATCTCTTTGGGTGGTGTTAAGTCCTTTTTTTAAATTACTAAATCCTCAACCCTTCTACCTGAGCATTTTGCTCCCACTCATCTTCTCCTTGTTACCTCTTTCTCACTTCTTCCCCTCCTTGAGAAGGGGTAAAAAGTGTGAAAAGAATAGGATTAGAGCATTTATTGTGTTCGTTAACGACCAGATGAAAGACCAAGTGGAATTGTAAAGCGTAGATGTAATTCTCTTATAGCTGGTCCATTGGGCTGGTAATCCTCTGGACTAATGCTCTCTACATACCTAGCACCTTCCTCAATCTCCTGCCTTCTCCTGGCTTCATGTTACAGCTGACCCCCACACCACAGCCATGGCTTTGTCTTCACAGGGCCAAATGACTGCTCTAACAGGCTATGCTGACAGAAACGCTGATAAGAAATATTACCCAGTCAATACTATCACAATTGTGAACCTCAAGGATGATCTTAGACTTCAAAAAAGAAGAATCACAAACTCTCTGTCTTTACCACAAAAGTAGATGCTAACTGATAGTGAACTCAAAGGGAACATAGTTCAGTATTTAGTTTCATAGCCTCAGAGAGGGGGAAAAATTATCTACATAATGATCTTTGTTTATTGTCCTAATCTTGATTCTTTATTTACCCACAGCTATATATTCAGTGCATTTCACTGTATATTTGTGTTTCTTTTCCCCCCACTGCCCATACTTCTAGATTTAACCTCGTCCCGTCATGTATCAAGCCCCTGGCCACTCTCCTCACTCACTCCTCTGCTCTGTTTGTTTTACTTGGCCATCAGCTCCCAGTAGAGCAAGACACTTTAACTCATTGCTGCCTGGAGCTACATGTAAGCCCTCCTGAGTGCAGAATCGAATGACTGGGCTTTTTGTTTCCTGTCTTTTTTTTTTTATGCAAAACACTCCCATCTAACTCCTGTCCTGGAGGGATTCCTGTTGTCCAGCCAGCATGTATACACTCATTCATTCACCCCCTGCTCACCCGCCATCCGTCCGTGCATCCATCCGTTAATGTCAGTAGCTCATCCGTTCTTCACTGTGACCATCTCAATCAACCCACATAGCTTCTAGATCCCGATAGGCCACCAGAGAACAGGATTCAGCTACTGTCACAATAAACAAACAGTCACTCAGAGCCTCTTTAGGCCTAATCCCCTGATGCCAAACAGGCTGAGAGTCTGCAGAACTCAGAATTCACGACTCACCCTTACCCTGAGCTGCTAGGAAGTCTGTTTTACACAGATGTAATTTGTGTTCCTCAAAAGTCATACCTCCATAATTCTCTCTGACCTCTCCTTGTGTTTTTGCCAGTAAATTAATTCCTCTTTTCATCTCTCCAGAGTCTGGGTAGCATTCTCCTGCTGAGCATGTACATGCTTTGATTGGCTGCCCTCGGAAGGAAGCAAATCGTCAGCCTCGTGCTTCCTGCTTCCTGTTGTGTCCAGTGCACAAAGACAAAGCCCCTTTCAGACTTGTAGATTTGAAAGTGTAAAATTATGAGAGAGTTATGCCATATTTTGGACTTCAACCGAATTTAAATGGAAATGGATCATTTCCCTTTTGCTAAGACTGCCCCCTTTGACATGCTATATGCTATAAAAAAGCTTCTTGCTTTTGTTACCTCTGTGAACTGTAATAAATGGTTTAAAAACTCCACCTTAGAACCCTTATATCTGCTCTAACAATAAGAAATGTAGGCAGGTTTTATTCCATGTCATTAAGGAGGCAGCCCACATATTCATGTGGCATGTGGCATCTCCACTATTTGCAACAAGTGTTTTCCCTCTTGCTCAATATAGTGGTGTTCTGTGCCTGTTGTCTGGACTGAAAAGGCTGGTGGATGCCCATTCCAGACCCTTGCATGTGTCCGAAAGTAAGCAATGGTGACCCAAGAATTCAGGGGATTATAGCTAGAGAGGTGGAGGCTGTGGCTATGTGAATTTTGGTTCACAGCAGCAGCTGTTCACCACCCTTGGTGGTGAATAAGTCGGGTCTTTTTCTTCTCTCACCGACCTACTACCCCCTCCTTTTCACTCCAGTCCCAGCAGGAATCGTTATCCCTTCTATTCCTCTCCGTCAGCCCCTCTGTCTCTCTCCATCCCCACCTCCATGCAGGGTCGCCTTAACAAGTTGCAGTAAAATCTCAGGAACAGCTGGCAAAAAAAACAAGAAAAAGACTGGACATGAAAGGAGCTTCTAACGCATTGACTGGCTTTAGGTTGCCACACTGAATGTATTTCATGCTGAGAATTATCTTTTGAAATTTGAGAACGCATGTCCTTGTATATTTGAGGTAAAGTATACCTCGGCTAAACCCCTCCTGTTGGCGCAAGTGGCTCAACCCAAAACAAAGTCACAGTTGACACCAAGCACTGAACAAGGAAGTGGTGGAATACATTGTAATGAATATTGTTTGCTGTTTAAACACAAAGAACTAGGAAGTGGCAACAGTGATTTGGTGTAAGCTTCTTTTGCTCCAATATTTTTTATCCTTCAACTTGAATGATTGAAAATGTTTCCTATGACTGCCACTTCTTTCTCTGTCAAGTTTCTTTATAGTGCCCTCATATTGAAACCAACACTGACTCTGCAAATATTTTATCTTCACACCCTGTACACACACTGTACTTTTTATGTGTTCCACCAGCAAATACTCAGACTCTTATGCATGCACAAATTCCTCAACCCTGCATTCTCATTATTGTGCAGCAATACGGATGCCGAGTTGATGCTGGGTTAGCTTTTGCAAAATTGACCGTCTAAACCGAGTAGCCTGTAAGTGGTACAGTGGAGGAAGAAGTGTGTGCTGGAGGGAATCCAGTTGTGGAAGTGGACAAAGGAAGGACATGACCTGAACTTGGTGGAATGTTTTTAGACTGAATAAAGGAGACTTTTCTTGCTGTCCCTGTTTGTACAGTTTAATGTATGCTTGTATGTGTGTTAAATGTAAAATCAGTCATGTCATCTGAAGTTTAGTTTTCTTTAGTTGTTTTGTGCAGAAACTTTGAGACCTGTAAATCTGTGTTGATGGACATATCTGCTGGTTTTATCCAGTTTGCTCTCTTACCTTACTGTACTGAAGTCTGGAATGTAGGATGACTGGTCTTGAATGCACAAAATAATGGGGGATGGTTCAAATGTTTGCCATAGTCACACTTCGTCTCATTTCTACACATTTTCTTCCAAAAGCAAATCTAGACATATAGCAGAGACTTCAAAAGAGATTGAAATTAAGAAGTCATATATTATGGAGTTTTTAAGACACTCTCAAAGGACTTTTGTTGCTCTTTTCCTTATCCAAGATTTGTATGGTTTGGTCTTTTAACAGAATGTAAGCCAGGCTTTTTCAAGGCCTCAGTGTCCAATGAAGCCTGCAAGCCATGTCCAAAGAACACTCACCCCTCAAGTCCTGGCGCTCTGAGCTGTCCCTGCCTGGAAGGGTTTTACCGAGCCACAGAGGACTCTTTGACATCTGCATGCTCAGGTGAGACTTCATGACCTGGCATCCCAACAAATTATCCTAATGACCACCTTAACTGATAAGTACAGGCTTCTTCTTTGCAGGTCTTGGCAACATTTCTGCCTTGTTGCTGCAATTCTTATCAAAAACAGCTTGATTTACCTACATGGCTGATGATGTTTTATAATATCTTTCCATAATTTGCAGGCTTACCTTCACCTCCCAAAACCATGGTTGCTACCACTATGGCTATTGGGAAGCTTGAGTTGTCCTGGAGTCCCCCAGGAGACACTGGAGGACGCTCTGATATTACCTATAGTGTGGTATGTGAGCGCTGTGAGGGCAGTGTGTGTCAGCCCTGTGGAGAAAAGGTGCGTTATGAGCCCAGCAATACTGATCTAAGGGAAACTTCGGTGATCGTTAGTGAGCTGGAGCCACATCTTAACTACACTTTCACAGTGGAAGCTCGGAGTGGTGTTTCCCAGCTCTCTTCAAGGAGAGCCACCAACACCATCAGCACTGCCCTGCACTACACAGGTCAGCACTGTAAAAGTGATAATGATTATGTATATCATCTGTAACTGGTAATAATTTGACAAAATCTATGTTTAACAAACTAAATGATCAGAAATTAATTTTAATGTCTACATACATGCTCCAAGGAAAAGTAAAAGCAAACCTAAAACAAAACCCTGAAAAACACTTTTTCAAATTTTATGTACTTTTTTTGTCCATTAAAATGTTCAAAAAAGATTTTTTTTTTATGATTCACACAGACCCTCCAAGTGTGACTGGAATGCGTCTGGTGGAAAGAAGTGCCAAGAGCCTGTCATTGTCTTGGTCCGTGTCTCGACGGGCCAACCCCAGCTCCATTCGCTATAAGCTCATGTACTGTGAGAAGGTCAGGAGCATGGCAATTATCAATCATTATTTTAACTAGCAAAGAACTTGGCTTTTTTTAACCAGCTTTTAAAAATTCTGCAGGATAAAGATGAGGCGAAGACCGGTAAAACATACACAGTGCTGGTCCTAGAGAAGAACACTGTTCATATTAGTGACCTCTCTCCTTCCACTGTCTACCTTTTCCAAGTCCAAGCTCTTAGCCCTGAAGGCAACATGGGCAGCAACAGTGTCGAGGAGGAGTTTTCAACACTGCCAGATGGTAATGCAGAACAGGGCTCAACCCAAAGGAATATTTACTGACATCGAATCTTTAATCGATTTGCATTTTTAGAAATTGAAGTGATATTTTTGCTATGATTGTAATGGAGGCCCAATATTTTATACAGCTATTTTGAATGTTTTTTTTATAGTGGGGAACACAGCAGTGATTCTTGGCGCGGTGGTGGGAGGAGGTGCCATACTCTTTATCGTGCTGGTGGTCCTGCTCCTGCGCAAACGGTCAGAAACAATTTCTCTTCCTTACACTGTAGCTTTGTCTCTTTCACTTGGCTCGTTCATGACCCCCTCTGCTTTTCTCTGCATGATCCAAGATGTCCAGACCCATTCAGAATCATCCTTTTCATAGCTCTCGCTTTCTCTTTATCTGGATCCATTCCTTACCACTCAAAGTAAAGAATGTGGTTTTGAATACAACTGCTCAATGAGTATTTTAACTAGAGACATGTTTTGAAAGGAAAGTAATCGGGCCGGACATTGTTCCAGATAAGAGGAGGTTGGTTCTTTTAGGTGTGAGACTGTAGTGGATATGTGAAGGTGACCTGAACCATTTGTAGTTGTCTCTGATAACCTAGACCCTGTCACCACTTGGCAAACACAGGCAGATTTTTTTTTTTTATCAAAGCTTTCCTCGACTGAATGGAGCCAGCCCTGAAACCGGGCCCTCTTTTAAGTTTTAAGTATGAAAAGAAATGTTTTACTCATTAAGTCGTCTTATTATTTCTGCAGTCGAAAAAACTCTCACACAAGGCAAGGACCAGAAGATGCCTACTTCTCCAGCTCAGGTTAATATAAGAAGCTTGGAAGTTTTTCAGCAATTATTTGTCCTCTTTGTTTATATCCTTCCTAATCTTAGTAAATCTTCTTTTCTCTAGAGCAACTAAAGCCTCTGAAGACTTATGTTGATCCTCATACATATGAAGACCCTAACACTGCTGTGCTTAAGTTTGCCAGTGAGATCCATCCGAGTCATATCACCAAGCAGAAAGTCATAGGAGCAGGTTGGTACATTTCTGGGCAGGCTTCCAGAAAATGTTAATTCATCTATTATTTATTTGGAGATCTGCAAACACTAAAACACATACTCTGCCTGCAGTGACAATTGAAACAGAAAAAAAAAATTCTTATCAGATTCTTGCTCTGCATGTTTAGACATATTTTAGACATATTTTGTTTAACGGAAGTGTGTTTCTCTCTTGAGAGTATCTGCCATTATTTTCTTAACCCAATTCATGACCCAGTTCATGCTTCAGTTTAAACCAAGCTCTAATTTTGTAAAAACAGATCTATTAATGAAAGTTAAAGGTTTATTTATATGAGCCCCTCCACAAAAAACAGCAATAAATTTAAACTAACTCATTGTATTTATTGCATATACCTTAATGGTCAGGCCTCCCTAACCCTGAGAGGATTGGGGCAGAATGGTCACCTTTCCCCTGTGAGCTCCCCCGCAGGCCTTCCCACGGCCCTCTTTCACTTTTTACTTTGTGTGTGTGACAGCTGATTCCCAGGCCCTCGTAACACACAATCACACACACACACACACACACACACACACACACACACACACACACAC
>JAAIIK010000010.1:7002595-7013464 GCA_014706435.1 Silurus glanis
CTCTCTCTCTCTCTCTCTCTCTCTCTCTCTCTCTCTCTCTCTCTCTCTCTCTTCTCCCTTCTTTTTCAGCTTCACAGATGGCAGGAAGTGCTTTCCTCTTTCGAACAGGCATCAAGTTCTTTCTTGCCCTTTTGATATCTCCATCTGTGGAGCTTTCTGATTTGGCCCTAATCTTTCCCTAGTCATCGTTCCTTCATTCAGCATGGTGAACAGATAATTACCTGGCTGAGGGTCACCATGGGAGCCTGCCTTTGCAAAGGTCATCAAGGTCAGTTTTTGTTTACGTGCATGTCTGTCTGTTTGCTGTTATATTTTTATGTTGTTTATTTTTTGCTTTATTTCACAGGTATAAATCAGAATCAGAATCAGAATCAGGTATTATATAGAGTATGTGTGTCTACTTATTGTTTTAATAAATTGGTCTCACCGGTCCTGTGTGTATACTGAGTACCACAGACTGTCACTATGGACACTTTATTACTGCATATTTGAATAGATTAGAATCAGAATGATTGGTCTTGAATACTGTAAGATGCTTCACAAAAAGGAGTTTATCATCATTTTAACTGACATAATTTATGTCATCCTGTGTGAAAGTGAATGGAAGAGACAGCAGGAGTAGGAATGTTGTCTCATGGTAATGGCAGCAGCATGCACTGTTAGTTTCCGACACTACAGTGTACCACCAGAACGTGCATGTGTTTGTCTGATGAGGGATTATTGTCGGTAATTAAACTTACAAGCTGAGCACCTTGTTTAGTATGGGTGACTGCAGTGTGTGTTGTGATAGCAGAGCTCCCAGAGCAGCTACTCACTGGCTGAGATAAAGGTGAAGTCTCTTAGGGCTTCTTGTCAGGATCATCAGCGAATGGAAGCCCTCTGTTCATCAGCGTCTGTGCCCAAAAAAAAAAAAAAAAGGGGGGGGGGGGTGATCAAATGGCCATTTATCTAATAGCATTTACAGATACAACATGACAGGATCAGGTGTCCCCTTGTTAAGTGTCTTTAAATTAAATGGAGCACAGCTTGCCTTTTTTATTTGACTCTAAAAAAGGTCTGCTCTGTAATTGTTTTTGTGTGTCTGCCTGTGCTACAGTTGAATCAAAGTGCAGCATGCTAAATGCCAGGGTCACCACTGATGCATAATGCATGAGAAAGGTGGTCAGAGTGTCACACTGACTGTACTCCACTGCACAGGGTCACATTTTGTGTTTATCAAGGCACCTTAACATATGAGTCATCAGGTAACAACCTGGGAGACCCTCAGGTTCGAAATGAAATCTCCTTGATAAGATCCTGAGTGAACAAAGTAGGGCCAATGACAAGAATCAACCCTGCACACCAGGGGATCCCCAGGGATGGGTTGTCAAGACACTTGCCTGTTGCTATGGAAACATGGAAGCAACAGGAATGGTTCCCATCCATCCGTTTCAGTTCAAATGCAGACAGGCGAGGAGTTGGACATATACCTAATGCATGCAAACAGATTTGATGTAACTCACATGTTTGCTTTTCTGCAGAGATTCAAAATAGCCAGCATCCCATGGGAGAGCTTCAGTCTTGGACAGAAGGACAGCCCATTGCCAAGGTCCGTCCATGTTTCAGCCTAAAAGCCTGATTAGTTAAGACAGAAATTCAGAGAATCTCATATGATATATTGTATTTTAGATATTATGCCTTTAATGAGCAGCTTGGCTCATCTTACTTAAAGTACTCCTTTAGATCTGATACAATTCTTTGCATGCAAACAATTTAATTTCTCATTATCACTTGTGATACGGTGCCTAAATAGGTGTGTTTTGTGCACTTTTGACCCGATACCACTTTAATATCTATGTTTATGGTGTGATTTAGACATTCACTTTTCAAGTGTGTCAACCAGAATATTGACAGACTTGAAAAGAACATTCAAAAGTCATCTATAAAAAAATGTTGATATACATATAGCATAATAAATAAATGTTACATAATATATTTACTTTAATTAAAAAAATTTTTGTACAGAAAAACAGGAACTTTTGCTAATTTTAACCAAAATGCAATATTTCAATCTCTGGATTTATTCATTTATTGTAATGCCTCTTGTCAACAAGGTTACGTGGGAAGTCCACATGCACAAATCTAAAGAATATAAAGGAGCTTCACATGTTATTATTAAAGGAGTGTCTAAGTTCTCTTTCCAAGGCATTCTTGCAAAATAAGAAGAAGCCTACTAGTTATTTTTGAAGAACCAGAGTATTAAAAAATAAAAAAGTATACAGGTATTAGGTATTGTTTATGATTTATTTCCTCTTTTTCTGCTTGTGATTTTGCGAAAGGTGCCAATAATTCCTTAGTTGATTATTTGGTGTGTAACAAACAATGTACACTCATCTTTTTCGTTATTGTTATTATTGATTCAGGGGAATCATCAGCCATACAATGGATCCATGACAGATAAGAAGAATGGCAATGGCTATAACATTGGGGAGCTAGCAACATCTTCCCTAATGGGTGAGAAACACGTGATGCACAGAGATCGAATCTGCTCATGTCACTGCTTCCCTTTGGGTTTTTTTTTGTTCATCCTTTATTTATTTCATTTATATAAATTGGAAAAACCAGTCAGTCTCAACCACAGGCTGCTAATATAATCTTCCCACAAATTGCACATCCTATTCATGAGCAGAGCCCAGCTTTTTACCATTTTACCATAACATTTTACCATTCAAAACTCTTTTAATCCTGTGTATAATTATAGAATTAATCGGATGCCGATCAATAAAAGCATAAAGGCAGTGCTGTCTTAATTGTGGTGTAATAAATTACTAATAATTGCAATAATTCTTTTTATAAATCACACATAGGGAATCTATTTCATCTGAAACAGCAAATTGTGTTTCATCTGAACAGCTAAAAGTGCCTCATTTTCTTCATAGTGTCCTATTTTCCACTTTCATTATTCACTATTTCATTTTCACCTCTTCACATTTCCTTTCGCAATTGCCCATTTCTTTTCTCATACTCTGCTCAGGTCTGGTAGCTACTATAAAGGAGCACATTACCAAGCCAACGGCAATGGCACAGGGCCGGGTGGCCCACCTGATCGAGTGGAAAGGTTGGGGTGGGGAGACAGTGACTGGAGGAGGCTGGTGTGGCTGGAGCAGGGATGGAGGAGGCTGGGGAGGAGCAGGAGCAACACTGCAGGAGGACGAGCAGCTCTACTCCCACCTGACAGATGAGATCAAAGAGGCACGGTTTGCTGCAGGTTAATACAGCACACATCTCTATTTACTTTGGAGCATTCATCTTGTCCATATTATTATCAATGGTATTGCATTAATGATATTTATTTATTTGTAAATACATTTTTTGTATTATTTGATGTTGTTTGATGCTAACTTCTTTTTTGCCTTTATTGTTATTTTTCTTATAACATTTATTAAAATTATTTAGTTGCACAGGTTCTATTTTTACATTTATTTTAGGACACATACTTCATGGCATTTCAACAATACCATAATTTTATTTAAAATACATATTAGTCAAACTAGTCAAACAAATGACAAGGAAAATAACGAAGTAAGTGTGTTTGCTATTATTATCTATCTATTTAGTGCTCCATATACACTGATCAGGCATTACATTATGACCACCTGCCTAATATTTTGTTGGTTCCTCTTTTGCTGCCAAAACAGTTCTGACTCGCCGAGTATTAACAGCAACTTCTTCAGCATTTTGAGCTACAGGAGCTCGTCTGTTGGATCGGACCACACAGACCAGCCTTCGTGCCCCACATGCATCAATGAGTCTTGGCCACCCATGACTCGGTCACTGGTTCACCACTGTTCCTTCCTTGGACCAATTTTGATAGATACTGAAGACTGCAGACTGGAAACATCGCTTCAAAATGTTAGCTTGCTGACTGATACATACCAACCACTAACAGGTCACATGAATAAAGAGATAATCAGAGTTATTCACTTTACCAGGTCATAATGTTATAATGTCATAATGTTATGCCTGGTCGGTGTATCATTAGCAGTATTCACATTCAAACCCGAAGTGATTGCAGTCTAGAGTTCAGACTAGATTGCAGTTCTACAGTTGTATGTAATATGTCTGAGAAAGTTAATAAACTATCATTTAAAACAAACATATATTTTCCAAATTAGATACATTTTGTTTAGAGATGACATTGATAGCTATTTACTAATATCTTATACATTTATTGTTATATCCATAATAGTTATCCAATCAGAATGTATATCTTGATCTCATGAGTTTGTGTCTGCACTTGACACGAAAATGGCATTGAGGCAGATATAATATTCTGACATGGTTTGGGTTTATTCCCTTCTCATAGGGGTAGCTGAGCAGTTTGCCCTGGCTGAAGCAGAAATTAATGCATGGCCATCACCTGAGGTCACAGATCGAGCTACAACCAGTACAGTCCAAATACAAGGTACAAATATACTCTACACACCACTTAATTGTCCTGTAACATAGACTAGACCGAGTACATCACTAGAACATCATAACATCGAAAAACTGAAAAACTGTCAGCACAAGAATTAGCTTGTTCTCAGCATAAACATGACCTAATTTGTCACACACAGCAAATGAATGCAAAAATTAAAGAGAGATTTGTATTCTGTTCCTGTTTAAGGCTGTAATACAATCATCCAATGATTATAATGATGGTCTGCACGAAGTATTTTGCTGGCTAATCATGAAAAATAGCTTGTTGAAGCAGATAGGAACAGGTACATCATAACCTCCTTTCCTGTTACTCATTAATCCTCCGGCTGAATGAAAGGAAGGACAGATGAGTAAAACCTCCCTAAAAACTCATGCATCCTCTAGAAGGGAGATGATTCACAGATGTGGCAGTCTAATGAGTTTGAGTGCAATTAGCTTCTTATTCATATTTCCGCCTTTCCTACTTCATGGAAAGGAAGTGCTTTCAATGTACATTATTTGCCATATTTTCAATTATTCAATTTATAGTGTGCTACTTCTGATCTATTTCATTAAATTAGGACACAATTTATGTGGAAGGCTCACAGCTTTTTGAACAACATTTGGCAGGTTCATTTAGAGTGACTTATTTAATTTCTAGTGTACTTTAAGATATGCACTTATGTGAATGCAAATCAACCTGGGTTTGATGACATAAAAAAAAAAGGCAAAGCCAGAAACAGTTAGTGCTGATATAAACATTAGTAGCACACAATATGTTTTTAATCTATATTCCTGTTGAATGCTTGAATCTCAAATGGTGTTTATTATTTCATACAGAATATTAAAGCACTTGTTCTATTATGTTATTGTTTCAATAGTAGCACCTTACATGGGGACTTGGATGCTCCACTTTAGCTTGCTTTTGTTTAGACAGTCTGGGAAACCCACTCTATCACTCAAGCAGCAGTACATCAAAGATTCTTGTTATGTTTTAGAGTCTCTTCATGATTTGTTTGTAATGTTTTTTTTCTTTCTTTCTTTCTTTCTTTCTTTCTTTCTTTCTTTCTTTCTTTCTTTCTTTCATGTCTGTTTTTTCTCTAACCTAAGACCCATTTAAATGATTGGTTTCAATCTGTTAATGTATTTTATTTCTTTTTGAAAAGTGAATTGGACATTTCACTAAAGTCATTATTTTTTCATAGATCACTTACTATCTGCTGCAAAGTAATTACTGAAAGCTAAGCCAGTCTTTTTGAACTGTCTCTCATAATACATGAAGTTCATACAGTGTGACATCTTTAGTTTGGGATCTCATCAGGCACTTATGCTGATCTTTCCATAGGTCACGAGGGCCTGTATCTCTCTCAGTTTCTCATGGATGGAGGAAGCTTGGGTGTCCCACACCACCTTTACAGCATACACATGGAGGCCAATGCTGAAACCTGTTCTCTGAATACTACACAACCTGCTCAACCCTTTCTCTGTAGCTCTGTATCTCAGCCAGAATCACAGCATTACCTTCAGGAGCAGAGGACTTTACCGGCTGAAGGCCCTGTACGACATGCAGACAGCAGTTCTGAGGATGAGGTCTTTTTTGACTAAAAACTAAATGCCATCAGACAAAAGATATGTGACTCTAAACGCTGGAATAGAGTGGACATTTGTTTTTACCTCTCATGGCTGAGTCAAGGTTTATATATGGTGGTTATAATGTGTTTGTCAGTGTGGCAGCACCAGTGTTGATCAACCTCTAAAGAGGTTATTGCCTTACCCCGTTTAATGTACATATCATATAATTCTCCTTGCCATATTTTGGAAGGGATATTTTTGATGCAAGCTTCAGTTCATAAATCTATAACATGGTGTCCTTTACCAGAACAGGAATTGCTTTTAACAATCTGTAAAGACAGATGTTTTAAAAGAGCTGAATCACCTCAACAGCAAGACGAAAATACACATACTCCAAACACATTAAAGCACTTGAAAATTGCGGTAACTCAGACAGAACTGTCTCAGATATGTGATACGCTCTTATTTTGAAGGCAGCACTTGTAAATACCTGCTTAAAACCCCCTTTCAGATGCTTTTCCATCTCATCTAAAAGGCAGAAGTCTGCCAGGGCTTTGCAGCTGGACATAATGTGGACATAAAAAGACTTCCCTCTAAGCCTGGCTTTATTCAGACTCAGAGAAAGAAAGTAAAAAATGGCTCACATAAAATATGGCACAAAAAAGGCTTTTTGTGAGCATGGTGGTTAAAGGATAAACACCTTGCTGCTTTGATGAAAACCAGGACTTTTAAACCTTTAGACCCGTGTCTATTTTTCCCACTAAAAATGCTTATTTGTGGAACTTCTTGTTCAGCTATTGTCGTTTCTATATTGTGATGCTTACACAGATTTCTTTATGTATAACTTGTTCTTTAAAAAAAAAGACAAAAGAGAGATCAATTCTTCTCAGATATTAAAAAAAATATATGAAAAGCATTCTGTTTTCTGTGAAAGCAAAGAGAGAGAGCCCTGGAATAACAATGATTTGCTCCCCCTTGTTGCCTAGTCATTATTTACTCAACACTTGACTCGAAAAAAGTAGAGGAAAATAAGCAAGGGAAAGAGAGAAGGGTGTAGAATGATGGTGAGAGAAAAGTGAGAGATATACACAAGAACAGTGAAAGAGAGGGGAAACAGGTGGGAGTGAGAAGGGGGTATGTGTGCATGTGAGAAAACAGAGATAGCATGAGAGAGAGTGAGAGAGAGGGATAACTGGAGAGATAAAAAGAGAGAGAGGTGATAGAATAACAGTGCATTTAGTGTTATCTGGTGCCACCGTCTTTTAATAGAAGTTTATGTAGCGCTAACCGATGCATTGTGTTGTAGAGGCCTCTTTTGTGCTACAACCAAGCTTTTGAATAGGATTTAATCGAGCTGCAGGCTCAAGGTATTGAACTTAATAGACATTGTGATGGGAAAAGGACTCTCATTTTATCCACCAAATAATTTTTTTAGAACAAAGCCCACAGATATGATGAATGAGGTATTAGACATTTGAACTATAAGAAATTGTATTCGAGACAGAAGATGTAAGGTCAGACAGAAAAGATAGCAAAGAAAATAAATTTTCTACAGCATTCTCATGGTTATTCACTACTTTTGAAACATGCTGCATTCTCACACATTCTGACAAATTGCTAACAGATTAAAATGGTAGAACGCTTATGAAATTTCCTAACCAGTATTACATGTATGATGTGTATGGGTAATGGTGCTATTTTAAGTTTTGTCTTGGCCTGTCCATTTAAAAAAATCTAATAGCTATTAGTTAGCTAGCAATGTCACCAAGTTCATTATATAATTTCACCAAGCTCATGTTTACTATTAATATTTTTCAGCTTTTCAGGTAAATTACTTAAAACTGGTTTGTGTTAATTATCCCACATAAGCAACATATTGGGGTATTCCTCACAGAAATCAGTAATATAAAATGTGCATGTTGAACATAGCTAAGCACCTGCTAGTTATATCCTCTATCGACTGTAAAAAGTGGTATAAAAAGCTAGCTAATCTATAGACCTGGTAATTAACTAGCATTTTCATTAATGTTGGTAAATAGAGTTGTGTCCACTGAGCAAAGATTTTGTTTTATTAATGCTTTATTCTTGTGGTGTTTTCATATTTTAGCACATTGTTGCAATTTCCCAGTGTGATAAATCCTATAAACCCTTTTTTTTAAGGATGATGCTAATTGTAATACGATTTCTATAGAATCTTTTCTTAACAATTGTGGCGCTTTGAGGTAAATGTTAATGTTCCTGACAGATTCGTCACGGTCAGTTTTTAAACTGGTTTGTCTTTATAAAACATAACTGTCAGTTAAAGGCATGTTATTGTCGATGTTTAAAATATTTTTCACTGACCTAATCTGAATAATTATTGTAGCTTGTTATTGAAAGGCAAATAATTACTATCATCAATCAGCTGTTATCTAAAATGCGTGATTCCATGTAACATACAAGCAACAAGTGAAACCACTTACATGTTAATTGTGCATTTTGTGCTGACTTTGGCAAATATGTTTTATATATGTTAAGATTTCTCAGAGTGAGCTTTCCATTTGCAGCATTGAAAGCACAAATTCTTATATTCAATTTTAATTTAATTGCAAGCTGACTTGATTTAAAAAAAAAAAAAAAAACAAAGGTGGAGATTGGGCTAAGATTTATCTGTATTGTATTCTTTGTGAATGTGTTGCCTACAGTCTATCTTCATTTTAGTGTCTGTTGAAGGGCCTGAAGCAAAATCACTGTTTTCATTTTGTTTGTTAGGTTAGCCAGGAGTGCACATCCTATAAGAGCGATAGGTCGAATGGTACTCAGCGGCTGCTTCATTTAATTACACCTCCCTCATCTCCTCCATTAGAACTGGGTACACATGGCTGATTTTAATAAATCTTTATCACTTGGCCTACCCTCAGGCCTATAAACAGAACACAGGAGTGAGACTCCTTAGTCATGGCACCGAATAAAGAGCTCTTACTGTCTCAGTTCCAGGAATCGGCCTCCTGGCCAACAGCAGTCTCAACAGATAAAGTTATTTGCATATGAGTAATTAGAGTTGTACATGAATATGATTGTCACAGCAAATCACTAATTGATGAAATATTTTGCGGTTGTGATTAGAAAATTATCCAGTTAGTTATGAAGTCTGAGTGTCAGACGACCAAGAAGTGCCCATTTATCTGACTGGACATCAGATTTCCTTCGCCAGCTCTTCAATCATGTTCTTCATCTAAAAGAAACACGTTATAAACATTACTCACAGACTTGTTTTCTCAGTAAGCTGTGTTTGGTTTGTGTCATCACATACGGTCAGTGTAATTAGGTACTGTTTGTTCATGATGTAGCCTATTTGTACTGTTTGTTCATAATGTAGCCTATCAGGCTGAATTCGTCACCTCTTTCCATGTAATGACACCACACAGTTTTCCCTTCTCGGTGACAAACACACACTGCTCTCTCAAAACACTCATGATGCAGTGGGCCTGGCAAAACACAGACACAAATGCAGGATTATTGAATATGGAAACAGAAGGTCATGATCACATCATCATACACACTGTAGGCTATAAAAAATATATATATATGATAAAAATAAATACCTGCTTTACTGTAGCATCAGGGGAAAGCTGCAGCTTAGCAGGTTGAATATAGCACTCATCCTCTAGGCTTTTACACAAATCCTATAAGATGGGTTAGAAATGTGAAAAACTCATAATAATTTATGGCCATTTCAGCATTTTACTGTCTTTAAGCTCTTTGAGAGTCTTGTTCAGTTGACAACTAATCCCATGGCAAATTATTTGCAGGATTAGCTTCTGACTATGTGCAGTTTCTGTCAAGTTTGCAAGCAAATGCAAAAACAAGAGAACAGTTTTTTCTCACTGAAAACTGAAAAAATGTTTCCACAAGAAATGTGGTATTCAAGAAAATCTAGTTAGTTTGGAAAAATACTTACATATATCCTCCTGTTTGAATAAATATGTGTGTATTGAGAGCAGATCAATTAGGACAAAATTATGTTTGCGCTATAAAAGGAAAAAGAGTGAATCTGTGCTACTGGTGGCTGTAGTGTTGAAATTTCTTAGCAGCAAAACTGGAAGCTTTAGCACATTCTGTGATTAGGAGGTGCTCTTTTACTGTCATTTTGTTGTATACGGCTCTAAAGAGCTTTGCCTTTTATAGAGTTTTGTGATAATCCTTAATGTAAATCAGGTGGGCTGTAAACACACGTGGTAATTTATGGTTGATTGGTATACACTAAAAAAAAAATTCAGTTTGCCCTACAAAAACATACAACTTTATCATAAGAGTAATAAAACAGGCCTATAAATGTATTTTCTCCCTGATGATTCTCCCTGATGATTCCTGATGATGACAAATTTTGTCCAATCATCATGCAATTCCAATACAGCATCAAGACATCAACAAAAACAAAACTTTATATCATCCATTATGCTTAAACTTGCAAGTCGCATTGGTCTGACATTTTGCTGTCATATTTAGTCTCCATGGAAACAGGCCTTGATGGTTGCAATACCGCTTACTCAAAGTGTTGGCCAGAAAGTGCTTGGCCCTTTAATACCTGCCAAACTCTATATAACATTGTTACAATAAGATTATTTCATGTACAAATCATTGTACAAATAATAATGTAATCAAAATGCCTAGCAGGGTAATTATAGTGATATGTAACAGCAATTCTCAGCATCTGCCATTTGATGTAAAAGGTCAACTTTTGCCTGTTTCTTTCACAATGCTGTCAGTATGTCAGTAGGTAATTAAATATTATTGTCAGGGGACAGCCTGCCACGCCATCCCTCAGCTCCACACACACACACACACACACACACACACACACACACACACACACAC
>JAAIIK010000010.1:7015849-7076928 GCA_014706435.1 Silurus glanis
ACACACACACACACACACACACACACACACACACACACACACACACATGTAGACAAGTACAAACTTCGGGCCACCCAAGTAGCCCAGTACTGAGTCATGATCATGACACATTGGCACTCATTCTAAAAGAAAATGGCAGAATAAAATGTTTGTTTACCCACTAAAGCGTAGCCCCCTGGGTTTATCACACTCAGCCTCCTCCCTGATGAGATTCCATCTGGGAAGAGATAGGCCAATCCCTCACCCAGCAAACGGCCTAAAGCAGCACCTACAACAGACATGAACTCTTACAACAAATTGGAGCGAGACTTTGATATATTTGTTTGCATGCTGCCTACGTTACAAACTGTGTTCGTGATCAAACCGTTTTTGATTCAAGCAATTTAACTCACCGTAAATAAAGACAGGCATGAAGTAGCCAGCAGGCAGTGGTATTGTGCAGGCCAAGACTAACAGCCAGAACTTGGGACAAAAAAGAGACTAAATGTCTTGATGCAATCATGTGAATACGCTGTGATTATAATCAGCATTGCAGAACACCTGAATGTGAATTATTGAATAACAAAGCCCCTTCATCTGGTAAATGCAATTAAGTGATTGCTCATGGAAATTGAAATATAGTCTCTGAACCATTGTAGTCTAGTTATTTAATTAATAGCCATAATTACTGAAACCCAGATCAAAAAGAGTGAAATGTAGAAACTGCCTTATACTAAAATTAATTCCAAAACTACATTACAAATGTAATGTCAAATGCACGAACAGACCTGTGACGATTCTGCATTTTCTTCTCTATTTTTTTGGTCACATTCATATTATATTTCATGCACAATGAATGAAATCGGTTTATTTTTATTGATCTTTAGTAAATGCTTTACCCTTGTTAGGGTCGCAGTGATCTGGAGCGGATCGTGGGAAAATGAGAGGAATATGATGCAGGAATGTAACCAAGATGGGATGCCAGTCATGACATACCTTCAAAAACTCCTTCACAACTACAGGCCATTTAGCATTAAATAATAATCTACTGTCATGTTTTTGAGAAGCTGGAGGAAATGTGCACTGGCACAGGCAGAACCTGTGAAAATCCGTACACATGGTAACCCAAACATAGAGATGCTGTAGCTACAAGAGTACAACAAGCTTTAAACAGGGCACAAGACAAGGAATTTTCTAGCTTTGTTTATTGACAGCATGGCTTTGTAGGGAATACTGAACAGAGGGTCTATGGTTTTATGGATTTTAAACTTAGTTCAACTTCCCATTAAAGCAATTGCTCTACATTTATATGCTTCTCATTTCTTTCCAAAACTGATTATTATAACCTGATACCGCAGTGCTGTTTAATTCACAAATAAGAATGAAGATTAATTTTAACAAGCAAACAGCAGACTGTAGTTCTGACTGTATTTCAAATAATAGACTTATATTAAGACATTTGCTCTGTTATATTTTTAGTAACATCCCATTCACAGGAACCTAGAGAATAGAATCTAAGCCTAATAATAAATGGATTAAAGGAAATGTGTAAGTTATCCTTGACATGGTGAAGATAAATGCATGCTTATCAAGTATTCTGTAAGTAAATGGTTACTTAACATATATTAAGTTTATTACAGTCCATACATTTTCTCGCAAGAAAGTATTGTTTCTATTACCTTGAGAAACATGTGTTGGTAATTTTACCTTGATGAGAAGGAAGCATCCAAGTGTATGATAAACACTGTATCCAGGTGGACTCCACTCTTGCCAGAATAAATTAGGGGATTCTTGAATTACTGTGGCATTGTGGGAAA
The DNA here is from genome assembly GCA_014706435.1 of Silurus glanis. Lineage (NCBI taxonomy): Eukaryota > Metazoa > Chordata > Actinopteri > Siluriformes > Siluridae > Silurus > Silurus glanis. The sequence continues at coordinate 7,017,646 of JAAIIK010000010.1, forward strand.
TTAAGTTCCACTGGGTGCTTTCTAGCAAAGAGGAGAGTAGCTGCTTCATTGAGAGCTGTAGAAGCAAAATAGAGAATCTGATTAATGTTATGAAATATGCAATCATTTAACTTTAAGGTAACATCTTCAAATTACAAGACTGTATCATCTCATTTGAATGGTATTAACATCTACTACTTTTTAGGGTATGATAATCAACAAAATGGTAATAAGCTCATAATAGAGACCGAAAAATAATTGTTCACATGCATGGTTTATTGTTCACATTTTCATTCGTTTGGTGAAACCTCACTTCTGGAGACGGATGACCCTTAATGGGAGAAGCCGAAAGAAGAAGAAGAAGAAGAAGAAGGAGAAGAAGAAGAAGAAGGAAAAACTTCACTTCAGGGAAATGTTCATAGGGTTGCATGTTGCCCACATGACCATGTCACCTTTCATGACAACAGACATAAACCTACAAAACTCTGACACATCTAAAACTTCATACAAAAGACTTTTAGTATTTACTTCATGTCAGGTTGATATAACACCTGGAACTCAAGCTGTAATGTAATAGACATGCCTAAGGAGAACAGAGCTGGAAATGTGGTTGTGGCTTTCCACTGTAAGCCAACTCAACGTCAAAAAACTTCGCTTAACTCAAGTATTATCAACAATGACAGTAGCATTTTTATGCCTGCTGAAGCTTGTTGGAATGTTTTTATAAGTGTATACATAGGTTCCTGTCAGCTGGCAAGACGAATTATGTAGATGTCATGTAGCTCTATAAAAGTACCATTGAGTAAAGTGTTACTATTGTTTTAAATTAATAAACTTGATTAGTAACTAGTGCCTAGTTTTAGCACTCTTAAATAAATGGACTTCTTCAAATATCAAAGATGAGTGTTTTCCAGACTCAGTTCATTCTACATGCATTTATTTATGCACTTATTTCAATATTTTTTTTAAATTAAGAGCATGTTGGTGATGTTACTTTAGTATCAGTGCATGTCTAGAATTCTCACCCGGGATGCTATGAAAGATCCTCCAGTGTGTGGGAAGGTTACCGATGCCAATAGGAATGCTACAGCTGCTGAATATAATGTCTTTCTAATCAAAAACAAAACAAAAAAAAAAACAAGAAAAGACAAATCTTGCAGTTAGTTGGGGGCATGCAAATTAAGATTATATCTCATCCACCCTTTAGCACTTTAGCATTGGTTATTATTATTGCCAGGAGCATTATCATCACAAAGTGCCACAGGTTCTGAACAAGTCTAGCCTGTGGTATGGCATGTTCTATTGAAATCCTTTCTAATTAATGTAGCTGTTTTTCCAGACCACAACTAAATAATCTACTAAAGTAGAAAAAAAAATGTTGGCTCACTCGGTTGCTATGAACCTGCTGATGAATTTGTTTGTTCGGACAAAACGAAGAATCCATCGATGGCTGTAGAGGTAAATACAGCCTATGGCTCCACACAGTAGTCTGAGCGGAGAGCGAGGAAAAGAGACAAACAGCAGGAGATTAGCTTACACAAATGAATAAATATTAGCACTTGTAATTAAACCCAAGGGCATGGGTTGTTAGAATCGCACAATTAAAGAAAATGATATCACATTCATAAGTCTGCATGTTTAATTCATGAAGACAGTTATAACCTGACAATTACACCGTGTAGTAGAGAGAAGATTTTATGATTCATAATTGAGAAAGAAATGCTCATGGGAGTCCCTGTAACCTGTAGCAGACCTTCCTGGCAACTTAGAGAAAACAACATAAGCAATGGTAGATGAAGAACACCATTCCTATTTTCCATAAAACATACCCTGTTATGTTTAATATTATTCCAGTAAACATGTTCATTTTACATTTGACTAACTATGGTTTGTTTCAACCCCTTAAATTCTTGACTTTTTTTATTATTTAGTAAATCATATTATTCAGTACCTATAGTGAAACTCATAGGAAAATCTGTAAGCTGTAAAATCTATATGGTCAGGAAATGTAGATTTACATGTAGATTTACTAACCAAAGCTGAAAACCTACCCCAGGAATGCAAAAATCAATATTTCCGCTGGTTGGTAGGGGAGCTCGCTTGGGAACCTTGTCTTGAACACAGCTTGCACTGTTTCTACAAGCAAAGAAGGCAAACTCTTTTTTTCATTGCACAATGTTCTGCTTTCCATTTGAATAATATTGTAATAAGATTTGAATTACGTGGCAATGTCAATTCACTGGAAAATAAATTCAATTTGTCCTGAACTCATAGTATTCAATTAAGCCCTAGGGGAAGATAGAGGACTGGAAGTGTCATGGGTAAATGAGATCAAATTGAGGACAGAGCTCTGCCATACTTTAGGGGGTGTCGTGAGCAGCATGTGCTTCAGTTCTTGCCTTGCTCTTTACTGCACACAGAGAGAAGTCGGTATGTAACCGATCCACATACTGCAGCAAAGAAACATGGACAGTAATCTCGCACGGAATAGTGACTGCCCATGACTTCAATGCTAAAAAGCACTCCTGAAAGCGAGAGAGAGAGAGAGAGAGAGAGAGAGAGAGAGAGAGAGGGGGGGGGGGGGATAAGGAGGATTAGTATGGAATGAAGGGAGTGAGGAGATCAATTCTAGAACAGTCAGAAAAGCTGGTGTTCTAGTGAGATACATAAAAATGAGATTCATTGAAATTTGCAGCTTGCTGGACACCATGGCAATGGCTATCAGCAGCTTACCGCTTACTGGAGCCCCAAAACAGCTGGCCACGCCCACTGCTGATGCCACAACTAGCATCTCTCCTTGAGTTCTTTTCTAAACCATGGGCAGAAAATCTCATTAAAAACTATATGCCTACAGACTTACTGTATTTACTCAGGAAATATGAACTATTTAACACATTATATTACTTATATGGCATTACGAAAATACTACATTATATTTGTTTGTTGAGGACCTGCTTTTCACCAGAGGCAGAGGCATACAGACGATACAGGTATGCTCCCACCATATTGGACAGATGGACAAATGGACCCTGTCAAGGTTATTGAGTGCAGAAAAGGACAAAACAAACAATCACCATTATTCACTTTAGTTCATTATTATTAGTCATTATTGCTTATTAGTAATTATGCCTTACCACTTTTCCAAGGAACACAGTGCTACCTGCAGACAGTGTGCATATAAGACCGATGAGTTTAGCAAAGAGATTTGAGAGGGAGAGATAGTCTGGCAACTGAACACCTGAGAGGATAGTCCTAATCTCAGGCAGACCTGAACCTGAGTCAAAGACAAAAGAAGTATTGAGAGAAAGCAAAACAGAAACTGGTTCATATATACACATAATTCATGTACTAAACAAGCATAGTTAAAATTATATTGGTTCTATCTGATTAATTTATTATATTTCAGCCATAAAAATTGGCCTGTCAATACAGTCAAAGAAAATACAGCTCACTTCATTTATCCAGTAACTGCTTTACCTTCTTATAATCACACTTCTTATAATCACACCCAAATGAGGATGGGTTCCCCTTTTGAGTCTGGTTCCTCTCAAGGTTTCTTCCTCATAACATCTAAGGGAGTTTTTCCCTGCCGCAGTCACCATGGCTGCTCATCAGGGATTAATGCACACCATTCACCTTAACTCTTAAAATTCTGTAAAGCTGCTTTGATACAATGTCTGTTGTGAAAAGCGCTACAGAAATAAACTTGACTTGACTTGACTATACCCTCCATCAAGGATTCAGAGTCTATCCTGGTAACACTGAGCATGAAATGAGGACACACGCACACCCTGACTGGGATTTATGCTTATCGCAGGGCACATGCACATAATATTAACACAGTCTCACCTAGGAGCAATTTAACCGAGTCATTCCATCTACTAGCATGTTTTTAGAAGGCTGTTGGAAACCAGAAAACCTGAAGGAGACCCATGGACACGGGGAGAACATAGGAAACTCCTCCAAAGTTAAGGGTTGAAGTGACCTTGGAGCTAGAAGGCAAAAATAGTACTCTTTGCTCCACCATGCTGCCCAGATGCAACTTTTTCAAGCTTATATCATTTTAAAGCTTTAAGAAACAACTTAAGCAAACATCTTACATTTGTGTGGTGGTGCAGAGAAAACTAAACTAAAAATTCTTCTGCCAAATACTATCCTTGAAGATTTCATAATGACAGATAACCAAAATAACATTTAACAGCTACAACTTTCATGTCAAGTATCATACAACTTTAAAATGTTTCAAAGCTTTCTGGCTAAAGTTTTACTTCAAAATCAGTGAATGCCAGATTTGATGTTAATATCATTACTTACATTTTGTCAGAAATATGAGGTTTTTGAGACAGATTGAATAAAGTAATATTAAACATTGCATGATACCTGCAGATTGGGGACAGATGCTGTGAGAGAAGCTGGTTGAAAGAGCACAGAGAAAGCTGGGGTACAGTGCCCAGCACAGGAATTGTAACAGGATGTTACCCTCAAGACAACTGTATAGCCACTGGTGGGCTAGCAAAAGACAAGACATGTAAAGACTTAGATTACAGACTTATTTACTGTTCCTTTATTGTCAGATTTCTCTGTTCTTCCTATGCTAATTTGAAGTTTTTGTACTGCAGATATTTTCCAAATCATAATGAAAAAAAAATCATGACTTAATTTGTGTTTTGCAATGTACATGGTCATGGGCAGGTCCACAAACATGAGCCCGAAAGATATGAGGTAGAAATAACTTATAATAATAATAATAATAATAATAATTATATATATATATATATATATATATATATATATATATATATATATATTAGTAGATTTTCAAGATGGTTTTAGAGAAAAATTATGTCATGCTCATGTATGATATAAATAGAAAACCTTGATGTTTTTTTTTTTAATTCATAATATGTGCTTTTCTGTTATTATTAATAGTGAAGGAAGCACAGATGTGTAAATGCAAAAGTTGTCCCAGTATAGAGTCTTACCTCGCAGGAGTTTGGCTACTGTCAGGTCTATACAGAAGCTCATGAGAGCAGTGAGGACTCCCATGGCAGCGTAACAGTACCACTCCAACCCGGCCACAGAAAGCAAAGCTGTCTGAACTCGCCTAACACACCCTGTATGACATGGAAAAAAGCCTAAAATATCCACTAATATTAAACAAACCATTGATTATAACTAACTACAGGTGTAAGTGATTTTGTGATTAGTAACTTATGGAACCTGATCAAAGGTAAGAGCAAAATTACAACATCAATACATTTGATAAGAAAAAATACACACACCTCACAAAAATAAATAAATAAATAAATAAATAAAAGCAATCTTCACCTCTTATCTGTGATCTGGCAGGCTGCCACGGTTTCCAGGGCCATTTATTAGAGACAATTATCATCTCCTCTGTGTTTTTTTCACTGGTGGGCTGCATGCCATGTTGTTTATTTTCAGCAAGGCTTGCGTAGCTTACATAAACATGCTGTGTTGTCTATGAAATTATTAAGATTATTACAGCTCTATTATCATTTTATTACAAATAGATGAAAAGATATTGTATCAAGGTATGCAGTGTACACTTCATGCAAGGTGTAAAGGAAGCTTACCATTTCAAGGAGAAGGTGCAGTCCAGTATTCAGCTTTTTTACAATACACAGCCAGATTTGGAATGGACTGAGGAGGAAAAAGAGTAAGCAAGTTCAACTCTAACTTATTAATGGTGAATTTGTCCTTTCTTGCTATTGCCCTAGGGTATGCACTGAGCTGGAACAGCTTTCCTTTATTTTTCAATTGAATTCATTCTAAATCTCTGAATGTCATGCAGACCTTATTATGTGTTTAATAAAATTGTGAAAGGTGAAGTGATAGAAATCTATCAGTAAGAGGTAAATTCAGCTCAACGGAAGTGAAAAAAACCCTGCCGACCTTCAGAGAAGGTCTTTTATATTGTGCCGATGTAGAACCAAGCCTGGTCTGGTGCATTTGAGTTCTAGTCAAAATTCATGCATGGCGCAAGTTTTCAGAAAGCGAACCGCCAACCATGAAGGAGAACACTATCTTTTTTTCAAGCATATTTTTTTCTGGGCTCCCTATTATATTATATGTATATATATATATATATTATATATTTTCCCTATTGTTGTCTGACAATAAGATTACGCCACTTTCGAGATGTGAATGTCTGGCACTAATGTCATACTTTTTAAATGATGTACTGTACAGTATGAGTAATATTCATTCAGGCATTAAGTGAGCACATGATCCAAGAGTGCAATTTACGCAAGGCTTGTTATTTTGTGGCATTTTCGTGATTTGAGTTGTCTGCAAGTACTTGGGAAAATAGCACAGTTTACCTGTATTAGTCATTCTCAAACCCAGAGAGAGCATATTGCCTGAAAAACGCAGACAGCTGAATGACTGAACAAGAGAGCAGAGGTGAAATTGCAGTTGATTTAAATTAAATCTGTAGTGAAAATCTCTGTCCCCATGGCAGAATCAATCTGCACTTGGCTGATTGGTGGATGAAGGAAGAGGCTTATGTGCATGGAATACCATTTTCTCACTCCACTCCATGACTGATGAGCCACTGCTCTTTTCTTATTTCTTATTTCTTTGGACCTCTTTCACTATCCATCTATTTTTCTTTGCCCTGTTGTAGGGAGTAAAGCAAACTCTGAGAAAAATCAGCAGCAAGAATTCTTGGTACCAAGCTTATAAACCATACTTGCAATAGTATTTTCTTCCTTACGTCAATGATTCAATGTTTTGCAAGACAGTGCTATGATACAATACCTATGCTTAAGGTACTGTCTGCGCATGTTATCCTCATGTCTGTATGGGTTCCCTCCGGGTTCTCCAGTTTTCCTTCGTCTGCCTTAAAAAAATGCACATTTGTGAATTGGTTACTCCAAATTTCCCCTAAATATAAATATGTAGTGTGTGAATGTGTTTGGTGCCCTGAACTAAGACTAGAAAGTCACATTAATTTATTTTAATTGCATTTTATTTGTAAAGCACTTTTGCCAATACACATTGCCACAAAAATGCTTAACAGAACTCAGTTAATAATTTTTTAAATAGGTAATAAATGAGCCAGCCAAAGGTGATAGTAACAAAGGAAATACTCCATTATATGACATGAGAAAGAATCCTTGAAAGAAAGCAGACTCAAAAAAGGAAACTATCCCCAACTGTGGAACACTGGATAGTGGGATTATAAATCATTAATCTTCTACAACTGTATACTGTAAAATCCAAATATTATTAAGGGTGTTGAAAGGATATGTGGTTTTAACATGTGGTTTTTATATACTTCAGACATATTTTCAAGTGTGGACTTGTGGTGCATGAATTTAGAGCATGTGGTTTTTTTGACATGATAGTTTCATATTATTCACTTTTTATTTTAATTTCTTTTACCAGTGTTACTCTCACCTCAGGCCTGCTTGTTTAATACCGATTTATGTATTTTTTAACTGAATTTTCTTAAGCATATTCAACAACTTGCCGTACAAATAAAAAATAATTGAAATGAGTTGATGTGACTTTTCTGAGGGTTTTTTATGCATGATTCTTTCGTTTCCAAATGCTTATTTTCACGTTTTTCTCATGCAATGTTTTTTTTAATTTATTTTATTGTATGTTATATAGTATTTATGTTGTGGGATGTCACATGTTTAGTTGAGCTCATGTCTTTGGCAGTTGGGTCAAGTGTATTTGAAATACCCCTTCTCTTGTTTTCCCATGTAAAGTAATTGTAGTAACAAATCTCAAGTCTAACAATCAGTTAATCTTGTATTAGTTTACTGACATTCTGATGTGTCTTTCAACATTTTCCTGGAAAGATAAACAGGTAGTGGAAAGATGTACTGTACGTGGGTGGTGTGATGGGGTTTTTCCACCATGAAACTGATTTTCAAATTACTGATGATCTGACATTAAAGCAAAGTGTAATGTATTTTCCAGTCCCAATTGCCCTCATTTGTTTTTGGATTACATCAGTTATCTATGTTTTAAAGTATACCACGACTATAATTTTATCACAAAATTAGTAATATCATCATTTGAAAAACCACTTCACGCAGTTGCAATTAAAGACAATCAAATTAGAATTTAGCTGCACAGCCCGCTTCATCTGATATGTCAAAAATGTGACATAAAAAGATTAAGATGGGAATGCATTAATATCAGTCATTCATGTGACAAGTGTGCAATGCACAAAATCATGGAGGTACAATTCATACGCTTTTGTTTAAATCAGCATCAGAATAGGGGAAAAAATGATCAGAGTGAATTTGATCGTAGCATGGTTGTGGTGACAATTTGAGTTTAAATTGCACCACAGCTTTTGGAGAATATAGAGAATGGTGACAATGTGCTTTGTTGATGTGTTGACTTATATTCTTTTCTCCTGTATGCACCTCAAGTAGTGTAGTTAAGTTCAGTTCAAAGAGAATGGCTACACTGGTTCAACTTGGCAGGACAGCTTTCGTTACTCAAATAACCACTCTTTACAACCATGGAAAGCAAAAAAGCATCTCAGAATGCACAGTACACAGACCCTTGAGGCAGATGGGTGACAACAGCAGAACACTACATCAGATTCCACTCTTGTCAGCCAATAATAGGTTTGTGAGGCTTCAGTGGGTACTGTCTCACAGAAACTGGAACGTTTCTCTTCCAGAAAAAGACAAGGTGAGGTTTTTCTATCTCTGTGCAGTTGCCACATTATTTGTTCAGGTATGCCTTTAAAGTGGCTGGTGTGTATAACATTCACTAAAACTAATTGTTTACTGTCACTCTGTTTTTGTCACTCCTTTCTTGGGTAAAAAATTAAATAAAATAAAATAAATATATATAGTCTCAAAAATGCTCATCTTTCATATCTCAAGTGAGTACAACCATTTTAGTAGATCTTCTCAAAAGGCAATACTATCAAAATGAAAATTGGATATAGTTTAGTCAATGTGCAGTTTGTATAGCAGTACAGATTTACTGTCCTCTGAAAATAACTCAACATACAGCTATTATTGTCAAAATAGCTGGCATCAAAAGTGAGTACACCTAAGTGAAGATGTCAAAACTGAGTCCAAAATATCAATATTTTGTGTGAGCAACATTGTTATCTAGCATTGCCTTAATCCTCCTGGGCATGGAATTCACCAGAGCTGCACAGGTTGTTGCTGGGATTCTGTTCCACCGCTCCAAAATGACATCACAGTCATCCAAACCGACATGTTGCAGTGTGCTACATATTGTCTGAGCACTGACAAGTGGACCTTCCGCTTCTGCAACCTCTAAAGCAATGCTGGAACTCATCTTGGAAAACCAGTCTACTTATAGCCTCGGCCGTCTTTGTGGAGAGCAACAATTCCAATTCTCAAATCCGAAAAGAGTTCTTTGCCATGAGGTGCCATGTTGAACATCCAGTCATCAGTATGAGAGAATCAAAGCAACAAATTTTACTAATACAAGATTCACAAATTTGTATGGTCCTGTCAAGCAGAAAAAAAACATGAACATGATGAATAGGACATGTGGCTTTGCATGGTTACACGATGTACAGCTGTTATCAATGAGGGTGTACTCACATTAGTTTCCAGCTATTTTGACAAAAATGGCTGTATGTTGAGGACAGTAAATCTACACTGCTATACAAGATGCACATTGACCACTCTAAAATATGTTGAAATTTCATTCCTATAGTATTGTCACTTAAGAAATATACAAAAGTGGTTGCTGAAATGTGAGGGGTGTACTCACTTTTGTGAGATACTGTATACACTACTGCCATTTGTTTGTTGATAAATGCCTACGTATTAATAAAGTGCTACCAACAAATTCATTACAAATTACAAATCACCTCACAGTTTACAACTTGTCTTTATTTTCAGTATGGCAACTTAGTTATCATTTCAGCACTGTTGTGTGTTTCCCACTGCTGTTCCCATGTTTCTCTCAACTGACCACTAAGAGCAAAGTCAGTGGCAGCACAAGGGACAAAGCTAATGATAGATTATGCAACGTGAAGCAGCTGAGAAAAACACAGGCACATGGATAGGGAAATGTTTGTGCTCTTGTCTGCTTCATATATAAAACAACCTTTCTTTCTGTGTACTGTACAGGTTTTTGTTTCATTATATGCAATATGTTGTGAATGTTGCCTTGTATACCTGTATTCCTGTGACAAACAAATGACCTTCAAGGTCACTGAATGTCATTTTTTAAGGCATTGTGGAGGTGGGGATGAGGGGATCTAGAGTCACTCCATGATCCAGCACAGCCCGTGCTGAGAGTGATTAAAATGTAAACAGCTGCAAACTCTTTCTCTCTATCTCTCTCTCTGTGTCTCTCTCTCCGTCGCTCTTTCTCGCTCTCTTGCTCTCTCACCAGAATAGAAACACTTGTGTGTCCACAGTGCTGCTTTGGTGACGCATGCTTTACGAGAAGTGGTGAGTTGCTGGGCTGGATTTAGCTGATTAGTGAAGGACTTTAAAGTTTACTCAGACAGGGGCAAGAAACTACGCTTCTTGACATGCACACAAGAGAAAAGAATATACGTGAGCTGAAATCAGGACAAAACAAAGATATATATTTTACAGTTCTGTCAACATTAAAGATTATTGTTTTATTGTGTTATTTTTATTCTGCCTTTTAATTGCAATTATTTTGGAATAATAAAGCCTAAAAGATAGTGTTCCCTAAAACAAATGGAAGCTCTTGACGTCATCCATTCCTTACAGCCTTTCAGCATTCCTTACGTGTTTCATTGGTGTCACTATTTGTATATGTAGTGACGTTTGGTCCTACATAGTACTGTAGTAGTATATCATAGGCCTTTAAAATTCCTTTCTGAAGTTAACTCTTTGCATTTGCCACCTGACAGGATGGTAAAGAGAAGTGAGTAAAAAAAAACTGAAGAGCTAAGAGGCAGAGGATAATGTGCTATTTCAGGATAGCAGAGTTTGAAATGCCAACCATTGACCCTTTTGTCAGGGACCCTTTCTTAACCCCGAACCTTTACAATCCAAAACTTTTCCGACCGCAGACCCCCTCTCTTTTCCCTGCCTCATAAGATAAATATAGCACATAGTCATCCTGCACATCTTGTGTGTACATACACAGACAAGAGGGAGAGAAAAAAAAAGCTCCATAGTTCAAACCCTGAATATAAAAGCCAGTCGTGCTGAGAATACACACAAGCCATCGTGGTCCACTAGTGAGAAAGAGCAGCACAAAAGACATAACTGTAGAAGAGAGAAAAGACAGAGGCTCCCTGCAATAATTCAGACATTGTTTGGACAAGACCTGCCTAAAGCTACTTCTGCTTTTCCCTTTATGACCATTCTGGTCTCAAGCCTTGCTTTGTAAGAGGATATTGATTTGGTCCCACTAAAACTTGTGAACACTAATGAGCGTGAACAGCTCTTCTGCTTATCGATCGGAGCGAAGTCTCCACCAGACGTCCTCATCTTCATCTTCAACCTCATCAACCCCATACATGGAGAAAAGCAGGGGGCTGTTTGCTGAGGACTTTGGATCTTTCATGCACCCCAAAGATTCACTGGGTTTTCCAAGTGAGTTATCTTATTTTTTCGTTCACACTGGATTAATGTAGATTTACTTTCCCATATGCAATTTCCACTCACAATTTTTTTTAACTCTTGAAATTGTTTACATAAAAGATTCAATTGGAATTTATTTTATTTATACAAGAAAAAAACAGGAATAGAAATATTCAAGATTTCACAGGCAAAGCTATCTATCCAAATATATATATATAAATATGTATATCAGGTCTTGATTGTTTAAATCTAATAATGTTTGTATGGTAATGTTAATGTGTGAGTAATGTAGGATATATCCGTGGATGACTTTTGGGCCAGAATGTCCTTTAACAGGGTCAAGTAGCACTGAAGGGCAGGTTAGGTGTCATAAATTTGTGGCTCAGGGCCAAGGACATGATTTCACCACTGTGCTTTGGGTGAACAGTTGTTCATGTGTTGCTTGGTTACGAAGACACAAAAGGGACTGTTTGGGATTCACACAGTGAAACTCACAACAGAAGCACATTTATGCAAAGGAATTCTTATTTGCACTTCAGTTCTGTTTAAACAAATAGGTAGATTAGTGTCTTTGTATTTACTGCCACAAGTCAATAGTCAGTGCTCATTTAAATGCATTGGGAAAGGAAAATGAGCTCTGTATTGAATGTTTGTCATATGCGTGATTTATTTTAGGCCTGACTGGGACACCAGGAAATATCAAAACTCTTGGTGACACCTACCAGTTCACAGTAGATGTCTGTGATTTCTCCCCAGAGGATGTAATTGTTACCACTTCCAACAACCAGATTGAAGTTCGTGCAGAAAAGGTGATACAAATTTGTTGTATAGCATTGTAACTACAGAAATTGTCACAAAGCAGCTTTACAGAAATCTATAGCTTTAGATTCCATGATATCATCTGATGAGGAAACATTATGAAGAACTGGATCAAGACAGTATTATTTTGGTTGATTTCATACAGCAATATTATAAATCATTCTAGTGTTGTAGAAGCTGTATAGAAGCATAAGCAGTATATGGATATTTTGAATAAACCTCCTGAGATAAACAAACAATAGTATTTATGATTACAGGAGCAGTTATTAGTCGAAATCTACAGTATCCAGGAGTGATTTCCACTTAAGCAAGAGACTTAAACTGTTTTTGGAAAGATATTTTAAGTATCCATTTAGGACCACTTACAATAGCACTTGTGAGTAGTAAGTGCAGATGCTCCAGGCAAAAATCTTTATAACTCAATTTGTAATACTTTGATATCATGTTTGTATTTGGTTGCACAGCTTGCCACAGATGGTACAGTGATGAACACTTTTACACACAAATGCCAACTACCGGAGGATGTAGACCCCACTTCTGTGACATCTTCCCTGGGGCCTGAGGGGACGCTCACCATCAAAGCTCGAAGACATCCAGCTAAACTCGAACACGCACAGACATTTCGCACGGAAATTAAAATCTAGACCTTATTTACAATCAGCATTTTATTGTAATTTGTTGTCAATTCCTTTTTTTCTTTACACTTATCCAACCTTTTTATTTCCACAGTAGGACTATAAATAAGCTACAACATAAATGTTCCAACTTGAAATGTATAAGGATTTGAATAAAGAAGATTAATATTCCTGGACTTGGTCTGATTTTATACAAGTACGAAAAGTTTTACCGAGCAAATGGTACATATTTTGGGTTGAAGTGTTAAGATTTTGTTTGCAGTGATAAAATGCATAAGAACTGCTATGGAGAAGTCATAGGATGCATCACAAATCATACTTTGTGGAAAATAATTGTAAAGACTGCACAAGCCTGTGTGTGAATAAATGTACATACATGTCAAATTAGTCAATATAAACTTACCACTGTTTGGAATAAAAACCACATCAGGGCTGTATGTGTGTAGCAAATTTTTAAGTTAATGACCTGTTATGTGTCTACTGTCACAGCTATGAGCAGACAGTGAGTTACTAGCCTATTAATAGCAATTGATGTCATTTGTCATTCGAGCTGACGATGTCGAGGTTTACGTTGGGAGTGACGAGGATGGACAGGATTAGAAATAAGTTTATTAGAGGGACAGCACATGTAGGACATTCTGGAGACAAGGTGAGGGAGGTGAGATAGAGATGGTTTAGACATGTGCAGAGGAGGGACATGGGGTATATCGGTAGGAGAATGCTGAAGATGGAGTCGCCAGGAAGGAGGAAAAGAGGAAGGCCAAGGAGGAGGTTTATTGATGTGGTGAGGGAAAACATGCAGCTAGTTGGTTTGAAAGAGACAGATGTAGAGGACAAGGGGGTATGGAGACGGATGATCTGCTGTGGCGAACCCCTAATGTGAGAAGTCGAAAGAAGACGAAGAAGTTGTCAGTCTTTGGAACAAGGGCAACCTTTATGCCTATGCTTTTTTTAATGTTTTGCTCATTCATTAGACTTTGTGTTACTCATCATTTATGAGTTGTCTTTTTTTTTTAACCTTTTTAAGATGATAAACATTTAAAGGCCATAGTGCATTTTCCTTTGTAGTATAAATCGATTAAAAATATTCATTGTTAACTACAGATCTGAATTCTGAACATAAGAGATTGGCTAAAATAAAAAAAAAGCTACAAAAGCATGTCCTAAAGTCCAACTTATGCACTATAAAAAGCCTATAAAAATGTATGTGTGTGGACTTTAAAAAAAAAAAAGCTGGAAAGCATACAAAGTATTTACAGGTCAAGAACACACATGATTTAAAAAAATATATGCATCAATATTCTGTTTCTAATTTAACTCTTTTTGCTGGTTTAGTTCAGTAGATTAAAAAATATCCCAAGAGACATCTATTTTAATAAGAAAAAAAATGTCTTTCAATTTCCGAATACACCATTTTTCCCAATTTACTTGATTGTTTTTGGTGTGCATATAAACGCAGGTGGGACATGAGTATATTGCCTTTGTGGTTCAGATCAATAAACATTTCCATCTTTTAGAACTGATCGCATTTAGAAGTGAGGTTCAGCAGCTGGCTGTCTGGTGCAGTCATAATAACCTGGAGCTTTACAAGCTCAAAACATTGGAGTATTTGTGGATTTCAGAAGAAACCCCCCTGCACTAACCATCTCTCAGGACCTGAAGTGGGACGATCACATCGACTCCATTGTTAAAAAGAAGACCAACGAAGGATGGTCTTCTTTCGCCCAACTGACGAAGTTCAACCTGCCACAGGAGCTGCTTAAACAGTTTTACACAGCAATCATCGAGTCTGCGCTGTGCACTTCAATAACTGTCTGGTTTGTTTCAGCTACACAATCAGACATCAGAAGACTACAGGGGACGGTTCGAACGGCTGAAAGGATTATTGATGCTTCCCTGCCGACACTTCAAGAAATGTAAACAGCCAGAGTGAGAAAAAGGGCCCAGAAAATCACCCTGGATCCCTCAGATCCAAGCCATATGCTTGTTGAACTCTGGCCGACATTACAAAGAACCAAGCAGCAAGACAGCCAGGCACAGGAAAAGTTTCTTTCCCCAGGCAATCTACCTTGTGCAGTAAAATAAAACACGTGCAATACCACTTTTATTCATCTAATTCTGTACTTTTTTGTGCACTAACACTCCATAAATAAATATAATAAAGGTCTTTCTGATTATAAAGTATTTACCTAACCACTCTAAGAGAATGTCGTTGTCATAACTATTACTTGAAATGTGATTTTAAAATAAATGTTGAACACAAACTTTCAACTCAAAGTGGAAAAAAATGGTTTATTAGACTAGGTAAACTCTGGCCTGAAAAAGAACAGGAGATAAAAATCGAATTAGTTTTAGTGCAGTATGACTTTGGAAATATGAAATTAAACGCAAATGTGTGAAATCAGATCAAATAAATGCTATTCATTTTAACGTATACTAGCACCATACTTTGTGAACTGTGTAGACGTATAAACAAAACTCGTGAAATTTATTTTAAAAGCGATACAATTCAGAATACACTCCATAAACCCATAATATAAAATACGGCAAAAAAATCCGTTGGTATACAACTCCCTCGTGTGGCACCAGGGTTGAATTGCAATCTCGCGCATGCTCATTGACAACTCCACGCAGCTCTGTTCGGCCACTATCAATCGATCAGAGAGCGGAAGATGGCGGAGCGTCGAGTCTGAGCAACGAGATCGATCGCCGGATAACTCGATTGGACGCAATCGCTCGAGTGTGTCGAAATCGATCGAGTGGTGTACGCCGAGCTGTTTGGGTTTAAAAACCTCTGGCGATAATATGAACATTGAAACGGAGGAACGAATAGCCGATTACGGGTGTTACAGCGCGTCGTTACGGAAACAAAACAGCAGAAGCTGAGGACACTCTTCCACACCATCTCCTGTCACCTCCATCTTGTTTCAGAGTTCCAGCCGCGTCCAGGCACGCTGAATTCATCCCGGAGCCCGAGAACAGAGGACTCCTAATCAATCCGCAACATCGTCAACCTGCAAGCAGAGGGGGAAAGTAGGCCCGTGTGGCGGAAGTGTATGTAGGTTTACATTCATGTTCACATATCTTACAGTCATTAAATCAACAAACACATGCCGTACTTTCGTGTTTTATTACATAATTAGCTTAATATATTCGAGCAAATGAGGATGTTTATGGTGCATGGGCAAAATTCGATTCAAAACGACTAAAAAAGGAGTTTGTGGATCAGTTTCACTATCAGGACCTGACGATGGAGCAAACACTGTACAGTGTATCACAGCACAGAGCAAACACACCTCCAGCCATATAAAAGCACACCTTGTGGGCCAGAATATATTTATATACAGCATCAGGCAAAAGTTTGGACACACCATCTCATTCATTCAAGCTATGAAAGAACATATATGGAATTATGTCAAACAAAAAAGTGCCCAGAACAACCCAGAAATATGTTTTATATTGTAGCTTTGATGGCAGCTCGGCAAACTCATGCCATTCTCTCATCAGATTTACGGGGTAGTGACCCGGAATGGTTTTCATTTCACGGGTGTGTCTTGTCAAGAGCTCATTTGTGACATTTCTTGCATTCTTCATGTGCTTTAGTCCAGAGGAAATGTTGAGAGGAAATGACGGAATAAATACCCTCCTTTTAGTGTTGCTACAACTACTGTACATATGCATATTATGGCAAGAGACACTCGGGTAAGCAAAAAGACAGTCCATCATTAATATTAAGCAATGAAGGTCAGTCAGTCTGAAAAATCTCGTGAAATTTAAATGTATTCCATGTTTTCAAAAACATCAAACACTTTGATGAAACAGGAACTCATGAGGACAATTCCAGGAAAGGAGGACCAAAAGCTACCTCTGCTGCACAGGATAAGTTTATTAGAAATACCATTACATAAATGCAGCAAAGGAACCTTTATTTTGAAAGAACGAGCAGAAGATACTTGCTTGATCCAAGAAACACAAGGAATAGACATTAGATCAGTAGAAAACTGTACTTTGGTCTAATGAGTCCAAATTGTAAGATTTTTATTTCTGTGGAACCCCTGTCTCTTTGTTAGACGATGAGAGTGTGGAGTAAAGATTCCCTAATTTATGTTCCCATTGTGAAGCATGGAGAAGGAGGTATGTTTGTGTGAGGGTGCTTTGCTGGTGACCCTGTCATGTGACATGCCATCTCAACTATTTTCCCCTTAGTGGCACCATCATTTGTTTTCCAATAGGACAATGTTGGACAATTGCCACAAACATACCTCTATGTTATGCAAGAGCTATTTGTCCAAGAAGGAGGGTAAAGGATGCTGCACAAGATAACATGGCTTCCACAATCACTCAATCTAAATCCAGTTGAAATGGTTTGAGATGAGGTCAAGTCAAGTCAAGCCATGTAGGCTTTATTGTCATTTCAACCATATACAGTGCAGTACACAGTAAACCGAAGCAACGTTTCCCCAGGACCAAGGTGCTACAGCAAACAACATAAATTAACAAAAGGAACACACAAAACTCTAAACAAACAACACAAAGTTCATTAAAAAAAAAACAACAACATGAGACAAGGAAAAACAGTAACATAGTAGCGCCAACCAGTACAGTTGGTTGTACAAAAAGGATTGTCCATATACAGTATAAAGATGAGGTTGTGTGCAAAAATACAGTACAGAGGTTGTGCAAAAGGGATCATCCACATACTAATAAAAAATACAAAGAAATAAACAGAAATGTGCAAACAGAGTTTTTTCCTGTTGATATTGTGTGTATCAGTGCAGTTCCTTCATGTTGAGGAGTCTAATGGCTTGTGGGGAAAAAACTGTTACACGGTCTGGATGTGAGGCCTGAATGCTTCTGTACCTCTTTCCAGACGGCAGGAGAGTGAAGAGAGTGTGTGAGGGGTGTGTGTTGTCAGCTACAATACTGGTGTAAATATCCATGATGGAAGGAAGAGAGACCCCGATGATCTTCTCAGCTATCCTTACTATCCGCTGTAGGGTCTTGCGATCCGAGACGGTGCAGTTCCCAAACCAGGCAATAATGCAGTTGCTCAAGATGCTTTCGATGGTCCCTCTGTAAAAGGTTGTGAGGATGTGTGGTGGAAGCTGTGCTTTCCTTCACACAGTAGAGACGCTGCTGGGCTTTTCTTGTTACAGAGCTGGTGTTGAGCCGTTCCATGGAGGAGCCGTTGATGTTCAGCAGGGAGCAGTCAATTTGTGTTCTCCTGAAGTCAACAAGCATCTCTTTTGTTTTGTCTACATTCAGAGACAGGTTGTTTGCTTTACAACAGTCCGTTAACCTCTGCTGCGCCTCTCTGTATGCTGACTTATTGTTCTTGCTGATGAGACCCACCACGTTCGTGTTATTAGCAAGCTTAATGATGTGATTGGAGCTGTGCATTTCTACACAGTCGAGTTGGACTGGAGAGTAAAGGAAAAGCAGCCAACAAGTACTCAACATCTTTGGGAACTCCAAGATTGTTGAAAAACCATTCTAGGTGATTACCTCATGAGGTAGACTGTAAAAATGTCAATAGAGTGCAAAGTTGTTATTAAATCAAAAAACTTTGAAAAATTGAAAATATAAAACATATTCTGGGTTATTCTGGTTAACATATCCACATTCTTGTTGACTACATAATACTATATTTGTTCTGTCATAATTTCATTGTCTTCAGTATTAAGATACAATGTTGAAAACAATAAAGATCAAGAAAAACAATTGAAGATGTGTCCAAACTTTTGACTGGTACTGTATGTTATTTAAAAATGCTAACACAGGGACAATGAAAAAATTAATATGAAGAAACATTATGTTGACATAGATGGGGCTACAACCATGGATGTCAATCCTGCTTCTAAAGACCACTAAACAATCATGATATACAAGATATATAATGATAAGCAATACGAAACTAACAAAATAATAAGTCAAGACGCTTTTATTGTCATTTCAACCATATATAGCTGACGCAGTACACAGTGAAATGAGCCAACATTCCTCCAGAACCCTGGTGCTACATAAAACAACCTAAAACAGCATAGAGCTACATAACAGAACACAGGACTAAAGGACTAATATAAGTTTTCCTAGCCACATAAAGTGCATCGTGTGCAACTCGGTGCAA
Organism: Silurus glanis; assembly: GCA_014706435.1. Lineage (NCBI taxonomy): Eukaryota > Metazoa > Chordata > Actinopteri > Siluriformes > Siluridae > Silurus > Silurus glanis. The sequence continues at coordinate 7,036,761 of JAAIIK010000010.1, forward strand.
ACAGTGCAAGACAAGACAACACAAGACACAAAATAACGCCACCAGTAAACCTACTGTATTTTATACAGTACAATGGGGAAAAGAGAACTGTATACGAGTGTACCTGTAAATAAACACAAGCGATGTGCAAAACAGCAATAGCAGCAGTCAAAGAGATGCGCATAAACAGCATGTAAACGGTTATGTAGCTATAATAAAATAATAATATAATATGGGTGGTGCTGAAGACATGGTTGTGTGACATGAGTATTGAGTTTGTGTTTGAGTTCAGACTCAACATCACGTTATCCGAATCATTGCTAAACATACACAAGTGGTCCTAATAAATTGTTGAGTCAAACATCGACTGGTTTGTATTTTATTTGTATCATTCCTGCATATAACTTTTATTCAGGACAATGTTGGTATACACAATATACTACTATTGTGCACAGAACTCTATAAAGTGCAAATGCATGACAGTACATGATAATATTAATACAATATACAATTCATTTGCGAAACTATAAAATACAGAGTGGCAGCAGGACAGTGTTTATGAATGAGTATATGGATGTAATCAATATATTTTCCTTTCGCATTTGATAAGATTTTAAACCAGTCCTGAGGTAGAAAAAAAGTCTTCACTGAGTCAGATGTAGCTGGTAAAGTAGACTCAGGTGTTACAAACAAATTTTAATAAAGTAGACTTAAGTGACACAGAAGACTGTAATACAGATACAGTCCATGACTGATTTTTGTTTTTAAAGAAGGTTTTCATTGTGATCTTGATGCCATGATATTGAAACTACTGTTTATATTAAAAGTTTATTTCTGGCTTTAACACAGCTTATACGCAGAGCTACCCTCGGTGGATCCTGTTATTTTTTAATAGCAATACATAAATGATATATTTTAAAAGATTTTACCTTTTAATATATGTATATATATTATTGCAAACCAGGAAAACAGAGTGAACAGGTTAAAAAAGTTCATTTTGTCAACATGCAAAGACCACAACTGGGGATATGTTTTTAATTTTCTAAAAAATATTTCACCACCTTTTCACCACTTTTAGTCTTTTTTTTTTTTGTTTCTAGTGGTTAGGATGCAGCGCTCTCACCGCTGTGGCCCGGGTTCGATCCCCGGTCAGGGAACCAACCCCAGCCATTAGGGTCGCACAAGCCAGTGCACTCTTAGTGCCGGTCCCAAGCCCGGATAAATGGGGAGGGTTGCGTTAGGAAGGGCATCCAGCGTAAAAACATGTGCCAAATCAAACATGCGGATGATCCGCTGTGGCGACCCCTAATGGGAGAAGCCGAAAGAAAGTTTTTATTACAAATTGTACAAAGAAGGCTGTCGAGGGAATGGCTGTTTATAGCTGTGCCCTTAATTTTGGTTTCATCCCAGAACTGAAATTTTGTTGCATCACTATAAAAAATTAGTGGGTCATATTAATATTGCCTACCTATTATTTCATGACAGGATTATCCACAGCAAAAGCCTGACATATCCCAGGTGGCAGTAATGGACTTCCCATGGCACAGTGGGAAAGTTTTAGAGCAACTGAACCATCAGCGTCAGCAGGATCTCCTGTGTGACTGCACATTTGTAGTGGACGGAGTGGACTTCAAAGCCCACAAGGCCGTATTGGCAGCATGCAGCACATACTTCCACGCACTTTTTCTGGACCAGAAGGATGTCGTGCATTTGGATATCAGTAATGCTGCAGGTATATAGAATCGATCTCTTTTATGTATCTTTATTTGAAATCTATCTAGAACATCCTGCATCAAGTATGGAACACATTAAATGTTTTGCTGATATAAACTTTGTTTGTCTTTTTGTACTGAAACTGTGCACACTGTTGGATGTAATTGTATATTTTCTTGATGTTGCTGCAATATTTCTCATAACAGCCAACTTTTATGATCCTTGTAGGTCTTGGACAAATCCTTGAATTTATGTACACAGCTAAACTGACGTTGAACCCTCAGAATGTCGAGGACGTGCTGGCCGTGGCCACTTTTCTTCAGATGCAAGAAATTGTCAATGCTTGTTCTGCTTATAAGTCGCTCACAGGACCTCCAGTGTTAAACAACAGTCAGTAGAGTTCAAGTAAATTATATGTATCTTATACACCAAATCTGATTGGTCAAAAGGTTCTATTTATAAGGCAAATCATGGTGATCCTCTGTGTTTTGCTTCACATCACATAGCCGAATCAGGTCCAACTGAGCAACATCAGAAGCCGTTTAAAGAAGACAGTAATGCTCCTGTGGAGCAACAGGACAGTCATGTATCGGCTCAGACCGGTGTTCCTGAGGCAGATGAAGCTCCTTCAACGTCAGAAACATCTGAAGAGCAGCAGGCAAGATGTACCAGTACTGAAAGACAAAGTGCAGGCACTCAAAGTGCAGGGGTTCGGGTAGGAAGACAACACAAGCTCAGCCAGTACACCAAGCCAAAGGAACCGGAAGAAAGCACAACAAAGGATAAAATGGAGTATCAGGATGACCTGTCTGATGCTGATTACACACAAAGTCAGTCTGTCTTCTCTGCCTCGTGCTTTGTTTGATTTGAATGACCTTTTTTAATTGCCATTGTATATGAATATCCTATACTATTTTCTGTTCTTCTTTCAGAAATATCACAAAGAGCTGTGACTAGGAGGTCTTGCGTAAGCACACGACGAAGCAAATCCATATCTGTCACTCACTGCGTGTCCACATCAGGTAAACACCCACTTCTGTCATGCTATAACTGCAACCATGTACTGTTTCTTTTCTCCCCGGTGATTGCTCTGTACTTCTGTCTTTTGGTGAAAGATGATGGTAGTGAAGGAAGTTTGTCAAAAGCTAGTACTGAAGAAAATACAAGAGAAGAATTGGAACAGGAAGAAGAGGCTGATGAAGAAGAGGAGCATATAGAGGAGGAGGATGAAGGAGAGATGGATATAGATGAAGATGATGCTGCTGCAGCAGCAGATGAAGGAGAGGGAAAGCATCTGAGATCTGGGGTCATTGCTGAACGCAGTGAATCCAGATCATACGGCTCAGTCACACACAAATGTGAGGTAAGAGAGAGTTAGCATGTGTATGCAGTGTTTTATAGAGTGAATAGTTGAACAGCTTTTTTTATGTTATCTCATTAGAGTGCACCTGAAGAGATCTTGTGATTACCATAAATCAGATTTAAAACTTTTTTCTTTATATAGAAAATATGGTTTACTCTGGTCCACTAGCTTGAAAGGGAAAAGAGTACTTGATTTATTGAATCAATAAGTTAGGATTAAAGTTTCACTTCTCTTTTGCTAAAGGGGTTTTTATGTATTAACAAGTCAATCTTATCAATTTCTATTTAATCAACAACAACAAAATTATATTAATGTGAAAAATTTCTGAAACTTGGTGTTGTAATCACTAATAGCTGTAAACATTCATTCCTTCACCATGTTATGTTTACTCTGTCTTGAAGTTATCAAGTCCTCATTACAAATTTACCTCTGACTCTTAAAAAGCTGTGACACTGAAGTCTTCTTTGTCAATGTTCAATGTAAATTGATAAAAAAAAAATAAAGTAACCTCATAGAAAACATCTTTAACCATCAACTTTTAGAGAAACTACAACATGTTTTGTTCCTGTGTATAATAATAAAGCCAATTAATAAAAAAACCTGTTATTTTCCAGGGACTATTGTCAAAGCTGCTATTATAGAAATCTAATCAATGCCTGCAAAATCACGATTGAGAATTCAACAGCAATGTGGTATTAGCTTTAATGATACATTCTAATTCAAACTACAGTCATTGCATTCTAAGGGACCAAATCTGTTTTTATGTACATTTTCCAAAACTGGAAAAAAATGTTTCCCACACTTTCCTTAAGTTTTTATTGTAGGCATACACCCTCAGACACACAATTAAGCCAATAACTGTTCATTCTTGCCTCTATCTCTAAAATAACAAATGTTCTGATTTATAAATAACTCTACATGAGAAGGTTCAAATTAATTGAGCTCCCTTAATAGCTAACCATTTTTTCCCTACAAGTGAGTTTTTTCCATTTAAATCACACTTTCTTTTCTTTTCACAGTACAGAGAAATGTGCTGAAATCAATTATACTTCCTCTTTAAAAAAAAAGTCCAAGTACAGTAGTACAGTGGTAGATAAAAATCAGACTGAAAACTGAATATGGAGTATTTTTAACACTTATTTATATCCCACCTCGTTTTCAGTATGCTTAATTTGTGATTTTTCCACAGACATTTGGAACTTTGGCAGTAGTTTGCATTGTTTTGCTTTTTTTTTTTGCCTGGGTTTATTTTATGTGCAAACCACTTCCATCCTCCTAATTTCTCCATGGCTGTGATGGCTTTTGCAGGACTGTGGAAAGAAGTTTACTCACACTGGAAATTTTAAACGCCACATGCGCATCCACACAGGCGAGAAACCCTTCAGCTGCAGGGACTGCAACAAGGCCTTCTCTGACCCAGCTGCCTGCAAAGCTCATGAAAAGACCCACAGGTTAGTTAGTAGCATTCCAAACAGAGATACTTCAGCAGCAGTGTGGGTTTTTCCCCATTTTTGAGGTTATATACTGAAAATGGATGAAAAGTAAATGGTGATGGTAATATAGGTGCGTGAGTGACCAACTGTACTGAAAACTAGAAACAATATTCTTAAATGTACTTGAGGATGACGTGTATACTGCTCACACTAGTGGGCAAAAAATCTAATCAAATTGAAAAGCACCTTATGTGTGCTGCTGTACCTTATTTTTTTTTTATTTTATTTTTTTTTTATTTATCTACTTCTAGCCCTGTGAAGCCGTACTGCTGTCCCATATGTGGGAAAAGCTACCGGCAGATCAGCCTGCTGAACCTGCACAGGAAGCGGCACACAGGCGAGGCACGCTACAGCTGCGACGAGTGCGGCAAACTCTTCACCACATCAGGTAACCTAAAGCGCCACCAGCTGGTGCACAACGGCAAGAAGCCGTATCACTGTGAGTACTGCGAGCGTGCCTTTTCCGACCCCACCGCCAAAATGCGCCACCTGGAGATCCATGACACGGACAAAGGCCACAAATGCCCACAATGTGACAAGAAATTCAATCAGGTTAGAGGCAGGGCAGAAAGAGAAAATCAAATGTTTCTGTCAAACACAATAATAAAAAGTATCTAAAAGAAATTTCTTTCAGTTAGGAAACTTAAAAGCTCACATGAAGATCCACATCGCAGATGGACCCCTGAAGTGTAAAGAGTGTGGGAAGCAGTTCACCACATCAGGTGAGATGTGTTTAAAAAGGAGTGGTGTGGGTGTGGGTGTGAGAGTGTATGAGTGTCTGTGCACGTGAAAGAATATATGAGTGTGTGGGTGAGTGTGAGCACACACCGCGTGTAGAAGGCGAGACTTTGTGATAGTGTAAGTCAGTGTATGTGACTGTGTTTGCGTAGGTGAGAATGTGCGTTTGTGTGTCATTGTGTATGATAGAGTGCTTGACAGTGCTCTCTGTGTACAGGAAACCTGAAGAGGCACCTGCGAGTTCACAGTGGCGAGAAGCCCTTCGAGTGTATGCACTGTCAGAGAGCGTTCGCAGATCCGGGTGCACTGCAGAGACACGTGCGCATTCACACAGGTACTTCACACTTTATTCCCACCTCTCACATGGCTTCTATCCACATGCACTTGGTTGTGTAGACTGTGTGTGTTTGTTTGTGTGGGATTGTTGCAGGGGAAAAGCCGTGTCTTTGTCTGGTCTGTGGAAAAAGCTTCACACAGGCCAGTTCACTGATTGCTCATGTCCGACAGCACACCGGAGAGAAGCCGTACGTTTGTGATCGTTGCGGCAAAAGGTAACTATAGTATAACATACACAATATGGGCAAATGTAGAATGGACACCAGACCCATTCTACATTTAGTCCCTGTTTGATTTTATAATACCCTCCACTGGATTCTGGAGTGTGATTGTGGAGATTTGTGTTCATGCAGCCACAAAGGCATAAGTAAAGTCAGGTATTGATGTGGGACAAGGAGGCCTGGGGTGCAGCCTTCCAATTCATCCAGGAAGTGTTCAGTAGAGTTGAGGCCAGAGCTCTAAAGCAGGCCACTCAATATCTTCCACTCCAACCCATGTAAACCATATCTTCATGGAGCCCGTTTTGTGTACATGCTGGAACAGGTTTGGGTCTCCTAGTTCAAGTGCAGGGAAAATTTAATGCTTCCTCATCCAAAGACATAATATACAATTGTGTGTATCCAATTTTGTGGTAACAGTTTGGGGAAGAAACTAATATGGCTGGAAAAGTTATATTTGGAAAAGTCATGTCCAAATATTTTTTTAATAAAGTGTATATAAGCCTATGGATTTTTTTTTAAGTTATTGAAGATATAAAAGTTGTTAATTATACTGTGTGATTAATTAGTATTTACCGATCCTATGTAATTGTGACTTTTTTACATACAGGTTTGTGCAGTCCAGCCAACTGGCAAATCACATCCGCCATCATGACAACATTCGACCCCACAAATGCCAAACCTGCAATAAAGCATTTGTCAATGTCGGAGACCTCTCTAAACATATCATCATTCATACAGGTACTCCAGCTAATTTTTTTTTTTTACGTTTTAAAGTAGGTTTTTTTTTATCTATGAAAAACGAAATGAAAGGATGGTTACTGGTTACACAACATCAGGAGCAAAAAATGAGGAAAAGCAATTTTCCTCTATACATTTTTTCATGTCTTATTTATGTCTGTAACTCCAATCGCAGGTGAAAAACCTTATCTTTGCGACAAGTGTGGACGTGGGTTTAACCGTGTGGACAACCTCCGATCCCACGTTAAAACCGTTCACCAGGGCAAAGCAGGCATGAAGAGACTGATAGTTACAGAGGAAGACTCCGGGGATGACGGACTACTTCCTGCAACTGCCTCTGTGTCCGAGCTTGACGAGAATGAAGTAAATATTGTAACAGTTACCACGGATGACATTGTGACATTAGCCACAGAAGCGTTGGCAGCCAACACTGTCGCACAGCTGACGGGTAAGAGACAAACTGAGAGCACAGAATACACTATTGTGTTAGAGATATTAATTAGCATAAAAGGATTAAATGAAATTTGTGAAAAGTCAATTCTTTTCCATTTTGTTTGAAAGCAAAGATGATTTGGAGCATTCAGTAGTGATAACATTTTTTTTTTCTAAAATTGCTGTATTTACCCTGCGCAGTGGTGCCTGTTGCAACATCGGTATCTGCGGATGAAACCGAGGCTCTGAAAGCTGAGATCACAAAGGCCGTGGAGAAAGTGCAAGAGGCTGGTAAGACAAAATGTTTACATATACAGTATATCAGAGAAAGGCCTATGTTGCAAAAAACTCAAAGAAAATATATTGCTTTAGTGCAAAAAGTAATTTGATGTGATATGTGACGCATCTGAGACGTTGCATAGACTTTTCCTCAATACGACAAGAAGTGCCAGTTTTTGTTCAGTTTTAATGAATGTCGTAATTATTTTCTTCAGATCAGCACTTGAGATCAAGATGCATTCGTTTATTTGCATTCATTTATTTACAACTTCTTAAAATCTTAAACTTTGGTTTGACATTAAGCTTATTTCTGGGCCAGAAAATACATACAGTAGTTTGCATACAAGCTAGAAGGGAAGAAAGTAGGTAGCTATCATATCATCTGCATTCTAGTATTATGCGTTATATGTTTTGAAAAGAATAATTGCAATTTTATAGTAATAATAATTATTATTATTATTATAGATGTGGAAAGACTATTATATTTCACAAACTGATCCTTTTATCTCAAACAAGTAGAGAATGTTCTCATTCTTCTGCAATGATTAGTCTTATTACCAACAGTATAGAACTGCAGTATGTTCCTTACACTCTTAATGTCAAACCAGTTTACATGGTCTTTTAAAATCCATTGTTTTGGGCGTTTTTTCCACCCCAAGTCCATTTACCTTTTTTCTTTTTTGTAGATCCTAACACACAGATCCTATACGCATGTGACTCCTGTGGTGAGAAGTTCCTGGATGCTAGTTCTCTGGCCCAGCACGTGCGCATTCACACTGCCCAGGCTCTCGTCATGTTCCAGGCTGACTCCGATTTCTACCAGCAGTACGAAGCGGCGGACGGCACTTGGCAGACGACCGAGCAAGTCATTCAGGGAGAAGAGCTTCTCTTCAGGCGGGAGGGAGAGGAAGAGGCCAACGATGACACACAGGGCGAGGAAACTCATATGGAGCCTCAGACAGAGGAGGGGGAAGAGGAGGCAGAGTCTCTAACTGAAACTGTTGGAGAGGATGTACAGATTTGTGAAAGTCAAACACAGTGATACTACACTAATTAAGTCAAAGGATTTTGAAATTCCCAGAGACATCAACATAGTTGAGGAATGTATCAGATATGACTTGTAATTTTACTATTTCAAGTTAATACTATGTTACTATTTCATTGTCATTTCAACCACATATATATATAGCTATATATGGTTGGAGTGACAATAAAAGCTTCTTGACTTGACTCTTGACTTAATTGCTACATTTTGAGCTTGTTTTTTTACAATTTGTTTGCATAGTGTCATGCTTAGGGTATAAAGTATTCTTTTAAAATATTCTTTCATTTGTTTTCAGATATGACAAATAATTCTAGCTCAGTACGCAATTCTGTCTGTTATGCTGTATCTTTCTTTTTATACAGCACGGAAACATCTGTACACCTCTGACTTTATATGGTTCCTCTTCCAGCATCTAAAATCTTAATCATGCACTAATATTGAGTATAAAATGTTCTATACACTGTGCATAACATTGTACCTGTATTCTGTCACTGTCTTATATGTTTCATAAAAACCTTAATTATCAAAACATTCATTCATTCTTTTTTCAGTAGCGTCTTACTCAGGATTAAATTCATGTAGCACATCTTATACCATTTAAAACATTTTAAATGCACAAAGAACTAAACAAATGTTAAGAAATTGTATAAATGATTTATATGCTAGCAGCTACTGGGTAAAGGAGCAGGTGAATACTAAGTAATGCAAGACTCATTAACTTATTTAGACAATAGTTTATAAACAGATAATGCAACCACAATGATGCAGTTATCATTATGTGATTTAAGTGTATTAAGTTCTCACAAAATTCAGTTTATATCTAATTAAAAAAAAAAAAACAAAGAAGCAGTGCATGCACATGTCCACGTTTGTACATCCTATGTTGATATTGCGAAATTATGAATCAATTTATTGCTGATCCCTTAATTTCCTCATATATATTTATTTATTGCCCCCTTTTCGTTATGAGAATCTTACTTATTTCTGTTCTACTCATTTATTTATTTGTGCCTGTTTCTTTTATTTTTTTTAATTTCTTATTTTATTTCCACAAGGAACCATAAGGGAACCCACATAGACAGGAGCCTGATCTAAGAATCGAGCCAGGGACCATTCAGCAGTGAGGCAGCAACTCTCGCTAATAATAATAATAACAACAATAATAATAATAATAATAGTATTTTTTTTGCATACTTCCCATACTTTCCTGTGTTTTGTGCAAATTCTACTGGAAAGAAAACACAAAAGAATAAATGGTGCATGAAAAAGCGTAACTTTTATTTAGTTTTTACTTTATCGCCTCTGAGCGTGGATTTATCGCGTTTTATGTTTATCTGCCAAATAAAAGTAAACGCATGTGATATGACAGAGCGCCTCCACGCCAGCTCCTCAGCAGGATTGGTCCATGAGGCGCTTCCTGATTGGCTGACAGTGTGGGTCAAAGTTGACATCCTTGTTAGCGCTGACGTTGTCCAAAGCAGGAAAATGGCGGCGGGTGGATTAGCAGGGAAAGACATGGACTACACTGTGCCATCAGGACGCGGAAGACGGGGTGCCAGCATGTTTTCTTCACAGTTCGGGGGACTCGTAAGAAACGCGATGTTCGTTTTATCCGCCGCTTTGTTGCTGCACGTGGTTTCCGGAGACGGAAAGACTCTGGTCCTGCTGGACAGCCCGAACATCAGAGACACCCATTCAATCTTCTTCCGCAGCCTAGCAGGTAAGAAGATCAACTCTGTTTATTAGAAAGATATTATTCTGGCACATTAGTGTATGTGTATATATGTATTTATATCTTACTGCATATTTGGAGCTCGTGCATGAGCGTGCATGTGAACTTCCTGGTTTGAGTTCAGGATAATAGCAGGTCTGCAGTGCACAGTCCAGCACCTGGTTACAACTACTATTTCTCATGAATGCTTTGATTATCTTTTTTAAAGTGGTACCTCATTGTTAAGACTCTGGGGTTCCTGAAGCTTCTGGGAAGGTCGGAGGTTCAAGCCGCAGTATAGCCAAAATGCCACTCTTGGGCCCTTGGGCAAGGCCCTTAACACTCTCTGCTCCAGGTGTGCTGCATTATGGCTGATTCTGTGCTCTAACCTCAGCTTTGTACCATCGCTGGGATAAGCAAAAAAAAAAAAAAAAAGAATTTTACTGTTCTGTAATGAATTTTTGAAAGGCAAAAAGTGCTTTTCCTTTTTGTGTTCATACGAGTTAAAAATCTATTGCTTTTTTTTTCTTCCTTTCTTTGGGTTCTGGTAATAAACCTCTTTTTGATTGGGTGCTACTTTTTTTGTAACTAATTACAATATGAACCGATAAAAGCATCATTTGGCGAGTGTTCGTTGTCAGTAATTACACAGTGTAGTATTTTGTAATTCCCAGAACATTTCTGCAGCAGCGCTGACTTTGTTAACTAACATAAAATGTTTACAGAGAGCTCCGGGAACATATGAAAAATTATGGAAATTTGAGTGTCCGTGCATGTTGGTTATGAGGCAGGAGTGTAGGAGTAAAGTAAAGAAGTGAAATCTTTTGATTTAACCTTGACAAGGCTGAAACTCATAAAAAAAAGTAACTGAAAAATACAAGGGAATGCGTCATCACACACACATATATATGCAACTTTTCTGTATTTTGTGCATCACACCAAGGGTTTCAATCCTTTATTTTGTTTATTAAAATATCCCAAATGCATGTTATTTCTGCAGTGGTGGACATCTGCTGTCCTTTGGCTTAGTTTTCACCTTGGGCTTCAGTATAGCAGCTTGCAGTATGTGTACAAAAATTATCATGCCTTCAACCCAAACCACAGCATGTTTGCTTGTCTTCTCAGAATTTCCTCGCTGCAGTCAGAGAACACTGGGGTTCACCTGGCACTGGTGTCAGATTGGGATTTTGATTCTTGATTTCTGTGGTTTTGCCTACTTAAACTGCACTGAGTTGGGGAAATGCCCCAAAGTTTGATTCAAACGAACTAAAAACTTGCCTTCCGTAATACGTGAAAGTTGGTTTGTTAATTTGCTGGGACCAGACCTGGTCAGAATCACATGTTAATCATTATCTCCCTTTTTCCCCCTCAGATCGTGGTTTTGATCTCGCATTTAAGACTGCTGATGATCCCAGTCTCTCGCTGATCAAGTATGGACAGTTCCTCTATGACCATCTCATCATTTTTGCCCCATCTGTGGAAGGTAAAGATCAATTGAATGCACTTTATTAATTCCCAGACGTGGTAGTGTAACTGGATTCAATTTGACTGTAATGCCTGTGTTTAAGATTTTGGAGGAAACATCAATCTGGATACAATCACAGCCTTCATTGATGGTGGTGGAAATGTTCTGGTTGCAGCCAGCTCAGATATCGGTGGGTCTTTCCAAACATTTCAGACAGTGAATGTAAATGGACTGGTGTTTTATTGTTTATTACACTCGTGATTATTATTTTCTCTTCCTATAGGTGACCCGATTCGTGAGCTGGGCAGTGAATGTGGAATTGAGTTTGATGAGGAGAAAACTGCTGTCATTGACCATCATAACTACGACGTCTCTGATCCTGGCGAGGTGAGAACATATAGGGGGATATTTATACAGTGTAAAAGGTCAAAAAGTGCTCCATATATATATACACACATACAAAATGTAATTGCTGTGTGTTATATCAAAACCCTGCTGTTTGGGCATCATCCTTAGAAGAAAACTGTACTTGAATTTAGAGTTCTAATAATCTGGTAGATTAATTATTAATCCTGAATTTATTCTGACTCATATACTCAAAAATCAATCACTGTTTAGATTACACAGATAGATTCATACCCAAATTAAAATTTGGAAAAATTCTCAAAAATGACTGAAAACACAGTAAAAATATAAACTGAATAATAAGTGTAGGCTTTTCCCCCACTCAGTGTCTCAGTTTTCAACATTTCTGGATCTTAAGCGGGTTGTTGGCACTTAGTACAATGAAAATTAACATCATGATAGACTTTTTTTTTTGTTATTTAGTTCATATATAACCTGTAACTATAGTTACGAACGAACGAAGTACTCATTCCAAATCTCACCACATGTCCACAGATTTGATTAATTAAACTGAAATCTTGGCCAATTACTTATAGAATTTCTGTTCTGCTTTATAAGCGACTTAAATGTATTCAATTACTTTAGTTGTGTTCTTAGTTTTAATGTTTGCTGTTTGCGTATTTTAAATGTTTTTCACTTGTTCCTGCAGCACACCCTGATTGTTGCAGGTCCAGAAAACCTCCTTAAGGCCCCCACTATTGTTGGCAAACCCACTGAGAATCCCATCCTCTTCAAAGGTGTCGGGTAAGTGATCTTTGTCATCTTTAACTATTAATTGTAAAATTGTATATATATTATACATATTTAATGAGATGTTTGTCATGAGTGTACTCGTGATTAATCGCAACTTATTCACACATTTTTATATGTCCTAAATGTACCTTAAAATAATACTTTTCAAGTTTTTAATTCTATAATCGACATGGGCATGGACAAATATGGATGCTTTATGCAAATGTATGTTTATAAATAGTAAAAACCAAACTCAACATAGGGCATGAAGACAAAATATCTCAAACATTGTAAATGTTTTAAAGTAATTATGGTGTTTTAAAATGATGAGTTGTTTAAAGGTAAATCAGCAGGACGCCAAACGAAACCTTTGCTATATTTTCACGTGGACAGTTAATGAGGTGATGCCAGAGAAACTGTACCTCTTCTAACTTTCATATGGATTACACAATCAATATTTGTTTGTTTATTTAAAAGTATTTGAATCTGTTTCTTTAAAAGTAGACAATTTGAACCTTTTATACATATATGTATTATGTCTGTAAGGCGAGTATTCACTAAGATTCAGGTTGTTTTATTTGTGTTTGTGAAAAGAGATGACCGAGACGGCCCAGCGTTTTGTTATTATTATAAGTGCACACAAATAAAAGTAGACCTTTTACAGATTCAAATGATGTATTGTTCTTATCTGTATGATCAAAAAAGACATGTGTATGTAAATACAGTATGTGAATAATGAGAGCTGTGCATATATATATACACAGAAACACATATTTTATGATGTCCCAGAATCAAGCCACCATAACGAGTTTTGAGTATGTTAGTGTGTTTTTCAGTGATGCTGTAAACCCAGGACACTACAGACTTGTAGAATGTGCACAACCATTTACTTCATAAACCAAAGCACCGCACATTCCTTAGAATAGTATAGTATGATTATGATAGCTGTGGTCCTTCATTATGCATGTGATATTATATGATAATGTAAAATAGTATTCCATGTGCAGGCAGGTGATTGTGGATATATTATAGTGATCTTTTATTTTACAGAATGGTGGCTGATCCTGATAACCCTCTTGTCCTGGACATCCTTACAGGCTCCTCTACTTCTTACTCCTACTTCCCTGACCGTCCTATTACACAAGTGAGTGTGTAGTATAATTTAGAGCTGTAGCTATCGATTACTTTAGTAATCAAATATTCTACCGATTATTATAAAAATTAATCGAGTAATCGGCTAAGTAGTACTTTTTCTTTGTTAAAGAACAATACTATACAAGTAACTTGTTTCCTTTTTAGAAAAATGTTAATTATTATCGCTGAAATTGCATTTGTGTCAACCCAAAAAAAAAAAAAAATATATATATATATATATATAAAGCAAACTGTACAATGTTTTCTTTGTTTTAGTTTAAAATTATCCCAAACTTTGTCTCTTTCTTATGCCTGTATCCGATAAAAGCCAGTTTCCGCCACATAAAAAGCCTAATTTCAACTTTTTGTTTCTTGCAATTTTGACTTTATTTCTCATAAACATTCGACATTTTCTGGTGCCTCCACTGGTAGCCATGTTGATGGCCTGAAGTTTGAAGCTGTTGGTGTATGAACGAGGCTCCTCTGCTTCATCTTTCTTCTTCTCTCCAGGGAACAGAGGCTTGGTTTCATACCATGCAATTCTATTGTTTGTAGCCTATTTTTTATTTTCAATGTGTAAAGCTTTTTGGCACTAAAGAGAGGTGATGCTGCCCGATTAAATAAAAAAAACTTGGAACTGTGAGAAAAAAGTCAGAAATAACTTGGAATTAACCAAACTTTTTATTTAATGTGGCAGATATTGGTTTCCATATGAATCTTCCCCTCGCTGTTTTCTCCCCGTTCCTCCATTATTTAGATTTAGGGTCCGAGTTAGGGTAAGCTGTGCATAAAGTAGCCTCAGATTCCTGTTCTTGCATGACAAAAGACGTGATCTGCTATTGTAGCTAATCTACCTCATTTATAAACTGGTTATGTGAGCTCCTGGGCAGAGGTTTGTAGTAGGGGTATATTCCTATCAAAGTGTCCTGACTGAACTGATTATTTGTCTCAAATAAACTCTTCCTATTACTTTAAAGTTTAAGCAGCAGTATTTCTTAGATGGGATGCCTGAACTTATTGCACGGTTATTACCCCCCACCCCCCTCATATTCCACTTTTGTATCGCAGTACCCTCATGCAGTTGGGAAGAACACCCTCCTGATTGCTGGTCTGCAGGCAAGAAACAACGCTCGGGTGGTCTTCAGCGGATCTTTGCATTTCTTCAGCGATTCCTTCTTCAACTCCCCAGTGCAGAAAGCCACCCCAGGATCCCAGAGGTATGAAATCTCATTTTTTGTTTTGTTTTTCTTCAAAAGTTTTCATACGCTGTAGTTTCTGGGAGGGAATACAAGGAAATTGTACGTTGAGTTTACAATTTCAACATGTTACTGAATATTAGAAATGACAGGATACAAAATTTCACTGTGCTGTAATGTATAATGTGACAAATAAAGGCTATTCTTCTTCTTCTAATATCTCAACAAAAAAAAAAAAATTCTGTTGATGGACCATAAATAAAATGTAACGATCACTTTGATCACATTGTTCACATAAGGACAAAACATCATAAAAAGGTTTTCTTGTATTTTAACCAATTCTTACATTTTTATTGATTTTAATATAAGGCAATACTTGTGGACATTGTGCATTTTCAGTATTTAAAATCAGGACTGAATGCAGAATTAAAGACATTTCATGAACTTCTGATACTCTATCCTGTAAAGTTGTCTGGAATTTTAGGTGCACTTTGGTTAATGTGATGTTTGTGATGCTTTAGATACTCACAGACAGGGAATCAGGAGCTGGCTGAGGCTCTCTCCCGCTGGGTGTTTAAGGAGGCAGGTGTTCTCCGGGTTGGAGCTGTAACTCATCATGAAGTGGGTGAAAGTGCACCACCTGCAGCTTATACCATCACTGACCTGGTGGTAAGTTTTATTTCTAAAATAGTGCACACACGTTTCTGACTTCCTGGTTCTCAGCAACAGTTTTCAGTGTTTTTATGTATATAATTGATTACAGGAATACAGCATCGTAATCGAAATGTTGTCTGAGGGCCGTTGGGTGCCATTTGACGGAGACGACATTCAGCTGGAATTTGTCCGGATTGACCCCTTTGTCAGGACCTACCTCAAGAAAAATGGTATCTATTTTGTCAAAATTTTTGCCACAAGATCTGAAAATGAAAAAGCTCTACAGTCTCACACTCTTTATTTTAATCTGCACAGGTGGCAAATACAGTGTCCAGTTTAAGCTGCCAGATGTGTATGGAGTGTTTCAGTTCAAAGTCGATTACAACAGACTGGGTTACACACATCTTTACTCCTCCACACAGGCAAGTGCACATGTGTTTTAATGCTGCTGTTTCTATTCCCGCACTGAACTCCTACTCTTGTTAATTTTGACTCTGTATTACAGGTGTCTGTGCGCCCGCTGGAGCACACTCAGTATGAGCGCTATATTCCCTCTGCTTATCCATACTACGCCAGTGTGTTTTCCATGATGGGTGGCTTGTTCTTCTTCAGCATTGTCTTCCTCCACATGAAAGAGAAGGAGAAGTCAGATTAAGTGGTATAGGGTTTTAGAATAAAATCAGATTGGGTTGAACAAGTCCTCTTTCACAAATCGGTGGTTGAGAACTGAACTGTGCCGGTGTAGGGTTTTTCCATGAGTCTGACATGCCACTACAACTTCACACAACGATTGTCAACCTGACTTTAAATGCTCTTTTGTACAAGTTGAGTTTCTTTTGTTTTTCTGTACGACATCTTCAGGCTGGTTTGTCATTTTATTTAAATAAAGTGAGAGCGTCCCACAATGTACACTTAACTGCAGTTTCAATGACTAAATGCACTGATGTTTGTTCATGAAGCTTAAATTTTTTATGAATGATGTTAACATTCTGTAAAAAGGCCCATGATTATTAAAATGGTCCACCGTCCCTCAACTTAATTTTTTTTTTTGTCTACTTTTATTGGGTTGTTTTTGTATTATTATTTTTTTTTTAGGAAGAACATGAGTGGATGTGCATTTTTATGTTGCCCATATTAAAGCTTAGATTTTTGTTTGTACAATAATAATCACAATAACTGAGCTTCTAGGAAACAAAAAGCATGATGCCTGAATGTGTTAAGACGATGTGCCCTATGGTTGTAAAAGTTGAGATGGTTTCACTGGATTGGGTTGCACAATAATGACTAAAAGGTTAATCAACTGTTTGGCTCAATGTTTTATTGTTTATTGTAATTATTCAGAAAATGTGGTAATTATTGTAATACAAAAAATGATTTCACAATAATGCATATTCAAAAGCAACATTGATAAGAATACTCGAGGTGAATATTATTTAGTAAAATCTGACTAAAATAGCCAAACAAGTTTGAAGTGACAAGAAAACTCCAGTAACTCAAATAAACACTTCAAAAATGAACAAAAGCGAGGTACACATGGCCTAGCAAACAACAGCTACAACAAGATAAAGAACTTTGAGCAAATAAAAGGAATCTAAAGCTCGGGCTTAGCATAACAGTCTGAGCAGATACGCACAAGGTTTTAGAGACGTACCAATGCCAATTGGAGTTTTGACATTGGACATCTTTGAGTGTTTAAAGGCTCTGGCATGGAGAAGCTGGTGTTGGATCTGTAATGATTGCAAATGTTGAGCTATTTTATGAGTTGCTCAGTAGCTCCTAGTTTTATAACCACAAATGACTTTAAAAGACTGTAGAAAGAACATTACTCATAATCTTATACTTAAGTGCTCATGTTAGTTCTCACTCTCCAGTGTTCTGTATTGTTTAAAGACTATAATCACACTCTTGATGTCACCCAAATGAGGATGGGTTCCCCTTTTGAGTCTGGTTCCTCTCAAGGTTTCTTCCTCATAACATCTAAGGGAGTTTTTCCTTCGCCACAGTCGCCATGGCTGCTCATCAGGGATAAATACACATCATTCACCTTAACTCTTATATTCTGTAAAGCTGCTTTGAGACAATGCCTGTTGTGAAAAGTGCTATAGAAATAAACTTGACTTGACAGGGTCTGATCTATACAAAATAAGAAGTAGTAAGTAATAATGGACTCGTGAAAATGGAATTGCTGTCAAATAAAACATTACACTGTCAATGCCTATCCCTGCAGTAACTGCTGCATTAAGTGTTAGGATTTTCTCTGATAGCCGATCAGCAGTTACAAAACTGTAAGCAGCAAAATTAACATTTAGTACTGAAGAAAACAAACTTCTGAACAAAAACACACCAAAACAAACGGTAACGTGACCAAAAACAGCTTATGTAAGAAAATGTTGAAAATATTTAAAATTATTTACTGCAATATCTAAATCGAAAGAACTCATTGCTCTTTTCAAAACAGTGGAGATTTTTCAAAAATGTCAGCATTTTATTGTATTATAAAAATACTCTGTGAAAAAACTGACCCATTTTGAAGCTTAAATGAGATTGTCAACCACAAAGTGTAAATAAAAGAGGAGGACAAGGGCCAAATGATAAGGTCAAATTCTTCAGACTTATCTGTTTTCAATAAAATTCTGGAAGTCTTATCTCAATTTGTCCTTTTATGATAATCTCATGATCACTGATGTTTCTATTATTGTGAGTCGTGTGGTCATGTATACTGTCAACAAATGTGAACCTCTGCTGACTGAGAGTTTTATGGAAAATTGTTGCTCCATTGAGAGAATCCTGAGCAGCTGCATCACTGCCTGGCGTGAGTGTGTATATATATATATATAGAGAGAGAGAGAGAGAGAGAGAGAGAGAGAGAGAGAGAGAGAGAGAGAAAATTAGCATCTTATACTATTTTTAATTATCATCATAATTATAATTATTATTAATCACGAGAAACAATTCTTCTATATAAACAGAACTATGGCGCATTAATACAAAGTTCACGGCTCTCAGCCAATCAGATCCCGAAATGTCCTGTTTAAAGTAGACCTTTATTTTGACACTACATTAAATCCGTGTTTCTGCTCCTGACCCCAAAATGATTCATATCCGGTCAGTAAAATCAGTACTTAAATTAAACAAAAGCTGCAAATGCGTCTGCAAACCGCACAACAGTTTATCTATTAAAGCGCTTCTTCTGAATACTATTCGGTGTTGCTGATGTTATATTATTTAAGCGGCAGGCTGTAGTGTGCTGACATGTGTGTGGGTCATGTGACGCTTTAGCCTGCTAGCTGAGGCCGAGCTCCGGAATCCGCCGGCTTTATTCTCACCATTATTTACCGCTTATAAAGACACTTACACCGATAAACTAACAGCAGAAACGCCGGCGGTTCCGTTCGCGACAAATCAAGGAGGCGTTAGCATATTTATTTTATTGATTATTTTTAGCTTGAGCCTTAGCAAACGCGCTTTAGTCACTCATTATTTATTAAACAGTAATTTGTTTAGATAGTAAACTTTAGCTGACTCAATAAAAGCTATTTTCATACTAGTTAACAGCTACTGAGAGCTTCTAATCAGCTAATAATCAGCAGATAATCAGCGAACCAGGCACCATGAGTGAAGAAAGGCTGGTTTAATATCCAGCTTTGAAAACTAAGCTTGATTTTCAGTAAGTTATGACTGTAATAGGACGATTATCGTTAGTTTTATGCACTTAGGCGACTATCGAAGTGACCCTGAAGCCAGAGCTTCCCGGTTTCCTGATCATACAGTGCAGCCAGGAGCGCTAGCAAACCCGCGGCGGCTAAACTTCCTCAGCCCGCTGACATCAGCTGACATCCTCGGGTGTGCTCCAGAGCAGAGCCAGCAAGCAGCCATGGATCAACTAAAAGTCAAAGACAGGATTCTCGAAAACATTTCCTTGTCTGTAAAGAAGGTAAGCGGCTTGTAGGCGAGTCTTTAGAGCAAACAGATATTTATTACCAGTCAGTGAACGGTTTGTTTGGTTTTCACTGCCCCCGGATCTGTCAACACTTGGGCCTTGAAATCATGAGGAAAGCAATCAGCGAAAACAGCCCTAATTACAGAACAGAGTTTGGTTATGATGCTGTATTATTATGTTGTATACTGCGATATCAGCTCATTTGGGTTGTATTCTACATGTCGTGCTCATGTGTCCTGTCAATTTAATTACTTACATTTAATTAATTAAACAATTTAAAAATCACGATGTTAAAACTGAGGATTTTGGATCTATTTTCTAGATTGTTGACTCTTAGAACGCGCATGTGGTTTACTTCCTTCTCGCACAGTTCTTGTACATAATCCGGACCCGTATTGACTGGGAATTGTGGGTCACGTGATCAATCAGGCGCTCGGGATTACTACTTTATTAGATCTGCCGAATTTCGTGTCTGTTGCCAAAGTTCAGCTTTAAACACTCAAAAAAACCCAAACAAAACAAAAAAGAAAATTCCAAATATTCAGATCTGCAAGATAAAAGCTATGATTAACTGGGGCATTCAATTGCTTACTTGATTGATTCATTGATCTGATAAGGGTCACAGTGAATAAAGCCTTGCCTGGGAACACAGGGTATGAATCAGGAATACACCCTAGGAAGAGCTTTATTCACAGACACATTCACATCGAAGGTGGAGTTACACTTGATAATGCACTGTCTGCTATATTTGGTGGAGATTGGGGGAAAAAAACAGGAGAATCCATGGTAAAGAGAATATGTGAAAGACTACATAAAGAGTAACTATGTGATGTGTGGAGTGAGGAGGTGGTAACTCAGTGGTTAAGGTTCTGAGTTACTGATTGGAAGCCCTGGTATCACCGAGCTGCTGCTCTTGGCACCTTTGAGCAAGGCCCTTAACCCTCAGTGCTCCAGGGGTGCTGTAACATGACTCATATCCCAGCTTCCTACATCGCTGGAATATTCGAAAAAATAACAATTTCCCAGTGTGATCAATAAAGTATTTAACATAAAATAAAAAAAATTAAGTAAAATAACTCTTTCTTAAATTTGAAGCAAGAACCCTTGAGCTGGGGGATGGCAGATCTTCTGTGTGCATCCACATACCCTGAATAGGATATAAAAGTACATAAAAAACACATGGAACATAGGTAAAATCTGAGTTCCCTCAGGAACCTATTAAGTTTTAGTCTCTGCCTCGCACTTTAAGTGCATTTAAAAAATTAATTCTTTTTTATGAACCATACACAACAATGCCATGGGTATAAATAAAATAAAAAAAATTAAGAGAGTTGTCACTGTGCCTTCGCACTCAGTGCCGGAAATAAGATTTGTTTCGCTCATGCATGAAAACGCTAAAGATTCCATAGCACTAGCTGCTAACCAGGAAGTGGTAACGCTAGTGCTATTAATTCCTCATATCAAGGGAGTGAATAAACAAAGAAGGGAATGAATTAAGACATTTGTTGAAGTATTCTGAACTAAGTAGAGCGGTTAAGTAGATTATTAGAAAATTAAATATTACATATAAAACATAAACTCTCTTGCATGCATATCTGTATTACCCAAATGGGGTCTAACAAATGTTTTTCATTTCAAATTTCATTACATTTTCCATAAATTTTATTGAATCAATTAAATTAGCGGCAATTTAATTACTCATTTATATAATTGATAAAAAATTTTTCAATCACATATTATTTTATATCATTTAACCAAGCAGGCATTGTATTTTAAATTGTTTTAAAAATGTAAACTGTTCAAATGTTGATGATCACTAATATTAAACTGCATTAATAAAAAAAACGAAAAGCAGTTGTCGTGTGTTGTATATATGTTTGTTAATTGTTTTCACTACGAGAGTTTTTTTTTATTGTTATAGTTGCAGAGTTACTTTGCAGCTTGTGAAGATGAGACACCAGCCATCAGGAACCATGACCGTGTTCTCCAGCGGTTATGTGAGCACCTGGACCACGCTTTGTTATATGGGTAGGGGTGTGTTTTTTGGATTTGCATATATTTTCCAAATGAATAATCCTTAACAAATTGTAAATATTTACTCTGTTTGCATTGTAGGCTGCAGGATATATCTTCAGGTTACTGGGTTCTTGTCTTACACTTTACAAGACGAGAAGCCGTCCGGCAGATTGACGAACTTCAGCACATAGCCACCAACCTAGGACGAAGTGAGACCCATTTCATCAACTCTGTATTTACAGACAGCCTTGGTCCAAATTAGGCCAAAATATTTGCTGAAATGTTTGTTGACATTTGTTGATACATTTTTTCAGCTCATTTCATATTTCTTTTGCTGGAATATAACCTGGATAATTTGTGGGTTTTTTTATAGGTCGAGCATGGTTGTACCTGGCTCTCAGTGAAAGTTCGTTAGAAAGCTATCTTCGCCTTTTCCAGGAGAATCAAGCACTCTTGCATAAATATTACTTCAAGTGAGTGTGATGTATGACTATAGGTCAATGTGTAAGTCACCAAAAGTTTAGGGGGGTATACCTGATGATATATAAAATGCATAAATAGGCAAAGATGCGTTTGATACTATTATAATTGACAGCTGTTCTAATACAGTGTGATTTAGTTTGTAGGCCTGACAGGCAGAGAAACCACCTCAATCTATCAGAGGCCATGTCTTTCCTGGCCAGAGCCAGACTTTTTTATTTATTTTGTATTTTATTTTTTTATTTAGACCTGTCTGGCATAGAGGCCATGCCTCTTTAGTTACACCTGACTGACACAGAGGCCCGCTTCCTTGTCTAGGCTTGGCTGTCTCCGAGGCAGCGGCACTTTAATTACACTTGACTGGTACAGAGGCCATGCCTCCTTCAACTAGGTTTGGCTGGCACAGATGCCACATGTTTTTAGCTAGTCATGTAGACCATGCATCCAGCTCTAAGACTGTCGTTCGTGCCTCCTTTTCTCACACAGACCGGCATAGCGGCCCGATTACCCTCATCTTCCTGACTGACTGTTTTTTGGCTTTTCTTTTCATAGAAACAATTCAAGATCTGGTCCTTCTTTTCCAGGAATGCCCTGGTTTGCAGTCATGACCATCTCACTTTGTTTCTGACACTCGTTTCGGGACTGGAGTTCATCCGCTTTGACCTTGAACTGGTATGTCCTTTTTGCTGTTCTGCCCAATCCTAAATTAAACTGTACCAATATGTTTTTCACAAATATGCAATTTAAATGAGAAAAAAAAAGCAACAACCTGTTTGGGGGTGGATAAATGCTAAATTTATCATACTCCACTGCTTGCTCAGTCCTGTATTTTGGTTGCCTAGTAACTTAGCTGACTAAAAAAATCTAGTTAAATCTATTGAAGTGCATCAGTAAGGGCAGTACAGAAGTATCCTCTTTTAATATGCTTGTAAAGTGCACATTGTGTTTGAGACCTCACCATAAAATCAATGTCAATGAGCAAAGTTTCAGCGTTAGTGTCCATCCTCACAGCTCACCGAAAAAAAAACTAGTGTCTATTTTTGTTCGATATATTATCTGTAAGAGGTCTGTTACAAGATGGTTTGTTTGAGAGTTTTCTGTAGCAGCTTATTTTTGTTTAGTTTCATCAGTGTTTCCACATGTGTGTTCCTGTTTTTGAAATCATTGACTGCCATCTAATGTTTTAAGCCACCTAAGAAAGAAATCGTTTTACCCAATGCCCAATCGCACCTCAGCTCTTGTATGTTGCAGCAAACAGTGGGAATAGGACTGAGTACTGTGCTCTGTAGTTACGTTGCACTGAGGTGCATAGATCCATAAGAACCGTCACTGAAGCATAGGTTATTTCTCTTTTTGGCTGTTGAATGTATCTGTGCCCCAGATGTCTATAAATAAGAATAATATCCTGAACACACCAAGTTCTTGTCCCAACATGTGGGCTAGTGATACTTTATAAGAAGCAGTCATTTAATAGTTATGATGCATGTTTATTAATTCTAGGTTTCTTTTAATCAACTTCTTATCCACCTCAAATATTTTCCCTGCTTTTAGGATGTTCCATACCTGGATGTGGCCCCTTACATGCCTGACTACTACAAACCACAGAATCTTTTGGATTTTGAGGAGAGATTGCCCAGCTCTGATAGCTTGTCTTTGCACTCATTTAACTCCACTAACCTTGAGTGGGATGACAGTGCCATCGCCCCCTCAAGTGAGGGTAAGCTTTTTATATAGCTGTTTTTTTCTTCTCTTTAACCTTTTTTTTCTCTTTTTATTATTACATTTTTTTTAGGACTTTAATGTTTTTATGTCTCTCATTAGATTGATTATTCTAACACAAATATTAATTTTTTTTTTTTTTTATCAGTTTCAGATTAAATTGAATATTCCTCATGTAGTATCTGCTTTCACCTGATATTGCACACATTCATATTCATATACATATTTGTTTTTGGTTTTTTTTGTTCCTCACCCTCACTTTTCTATCTGGTCATTTTTTTCTGCCTAATGTTGCATCTTATCCCTCCTTTTTTTTAGATTATGATTTTGGTGACATCTTCCCTGTGTTGCAGTCTATGCCAAGTGCAGACTGGGAAGGTGGGACTTGGTTATTTCCCACAACCACCATGTCTTCTTCCTTTTGAGTTCCCACATCAAAATCTCACACCATCTTGCATGCCCATTTTCACACGGACAAGGACGCATGTCTATAGCTTTGTGTTGTCCTTGATTATAGGACCTATATAAAACTGCTTGGATTTTAACCTTGCTTTTTTTTGCTGACTTGAACGCAGTCTGGTACTGGTTGCTACTTTTTCAAGACCTCTGCCAAACATGAAGCAAAATATGATTGCATTGATACTGTGTATTTAATCATAACAGGTGTAGAGGACATATTAATATGATGTTTAAGGGAAAGGGTAGTTGGGTGCTTGGCACTAAGCTAAATGATTGAACAGAGAAATAATTTGAGATGCTTAAACTTGCTAAAACTTGCCTTGCCTGGTGTCTGCTTCTCCTTCCTGTATATAGCAGTGCTGCGTGTGTGTCAGTTATGCATGTTTGAGGCCTGGGTTGAACCAGTTAGGATTAGGACACATTTTTAGAGCTTGCAAAAATCAAATAAACCCTAATTTCCTCTTTCTTTTTTAATAACAAATGACTTGGTCCAAATGGTCAAAAAGCAGTACAAACGTTTGACAATAATCAAAAGTAATTGTTAAATAGGGAATCTTTTTGTTCTTAATAATTAATATAATATATTTATTCAAATACAATAAATTCTCTTGATCACAATTGCTAAAGCTGAATATTTCTTATTTCATAATGCATCCTGCTGAATGCTTATTTCAGAGTGGTTGAACCCAGGCCTGTACCATTATACTATTGCAAAAACGTGTACGCGTTCTGTGTGTGTTTGCCGGTGAAATTCAACAGCAGTGTCTCCAAACGCACTTTCGAGCTCTATTGCTGCTGGAGTAATAGAAGTGCTATTGCTGCTTAATATTCATAGTTGACTTGTGTATTCTTCCATGTTTGAATGTGTTTTGTTTCTCTCCCTGGCAGAAGGAGATCTAACTGACCCAGTCAGTGGTCCTCGCTCTACAGCCTCAGATCCCCAAACAGTCATTAGTCACTCTGTGGTCAAAACATCAGCAACTCCAGTCAGAAGCACGTCTCTGTCACGCAGCCCCACGTTTCGCTACAACCCTTTCAACGAAGACTCCGACACTAACACATCAGCAGATGCTACACCTGTACACTCAGCCAGAAGCCATGATATTCCTGCTGGGGAGGATAGCACTAGCACGGACTTAGAGGTCATTAGGTGTGTGCCAGTTTTACTGACAGATTTTTTGGTGTTTGGGAAGTTGCACACCAAGCTGATGCTGAAGTTCTTCATTTTTTTCAAATTCTCTGACTTGCAGATAGTCTTTTTTTTGTAATGCTATTTGTAAATTCTAGTCTACTTAAGAGCACAGCAAAGATGTACAGTAAAAACCAAATTTTATTCCATGTACAATGATCAGTATCTATGCATAAATACTGTTCTTGTATTGCTGTTTGCAGTTTGCAAAGTCTAGTAAGCACTTATAGTCTGTTGAAAGCGTCTGCTTGGACATTTAGTTGTAAGAAAAAAAGCAGATGAGTAGAAGTTGTGCTATGTCTGTTTTTTCTCCTTTTTTGCTATTATGAATAGCCAATCAGAAAATTCTTCCCGTCAATCCATATGCTGGTTCTGTAATGCCAGTGGTGCAAGGTGCACTATACAACGCTGTGTATTGGGCAACAGCTGCTGCAGTACTACATCTGTTGTTCATTGATGTCAGGGTGTAAATTCCTTTAGTGTATATATTATCTACAGAACTAATTTACACCTTGTAATTCTGAATGAGGAAAAGCAATGTTTATGTTCTTATGGTTAATCCAGCTTGAAATGTGTTATGCTGAAAGTGAATTGAATAATCATTTTTTATTAATAATTATTTATTTATTTATTTATTTTATTTATTTATTTATTTTTTTTAATTCATGCTAGGATGGTCAGAAGAAGGAAACCAGGTAAGAAACGCCGGGGAAGGGGATCAACCGATTCTGTGAGCAGTGGCCAGAGCGTGCCCTCCCCAGAACAATTCGAAACGGAGGAAAACCTTCAGAACAACAATGCAAGGATTAATCCAGAGGATGGAGCTGTTGAGGGTAGCAATCACTCTCTGGTTGCACTGGATGGCTCAGCACGATTGGCCACGGGGAACGGCCAGGACCAGGAACCAGTGGCCCTACTAAGGCTTCCTGAAATGTCGGACACTTCCATGGACAGTGTAGGCCAGCCACTCCGGGATGTAATGGACAGGTTAAATGGGGCTTTGGATAGAAAGAGCTGGGAAAGACAAGATGAGGAAGAAGAGGCAGACGATGGTGTGTTTGCCATTAGTTCGGCCACATCTTCACTTCAGCATCAGCCCTTTCGGGAGGACTCAGGCGGAGAGCCTCCCGATCCAGATTCGCAGTCACCCCTTGTGGTCTCGGCAGCTCCTGCACACTTCTACTGCTTTACCTCCCACGGTGCAGATGCTGCTGCCGAGAGTGGTAGCCACCATGACTCTGCAGGGAATGGCCAGTCGCAGACTGCTTATGGTGGCAATGAAGATGAGAAAAAAGGAGAAACAGCAGAGCAGGATGCATCCTCCAAAATAGACGAGAAAGAGAGGGAAGATGTTGAGATGGAGCAGCCCAATGGTCCTGCTCAGAATAAATATGAAGAAGAGGGAGTGGGAGATGATTCTGGTCCAGCAGAGAGTTCCCATCCTGCAGAATTTAGGTCAGAGGAACGGCAGAAGCTATTGTTTCATACCATTTTGGTTGTTTTACCGGGAGAGAAAGTTAAAATTAAATTAAATCTATTTTTATTTTTCAGGGTTGATAATAATCACCTTCTATTACTTATGATCCATGTCTTCCGGGAGAATGAAGAGCAACTGTTTAAGGTATGTTTAAAATATCTTAAGTCTTTCCTTCTAATGAAATATAGATGGCACCCCAGCTCATTTTATCATTGCTTATCAAGATCATATCCAGATAGATATTGATTTGTTGAATTTTGATACATTTTCTTCAGATGGTGAGAATGAGTACAGGCCACATGGAGGGGGACCTGCAGCCTCTCTTTCTTCTGCTAACAAACTGTTACATTTACCTGTTGCGGAAGGGTAAGCATTATCCACAACCCAATGAAACAGACCATCACTGTGCTCACATTCAATGAATGAAAACACTATGAATGGGCTTTATTCTAAAATGTTGTTTGATTTTTTTCAGGAGCAGCAGACAAGCCGTATAATGTAGAAGAAGCTGTGTCTTACAGTGAACTAGACTACATATCTGTGAGTTAATATCTGTTATCTAATATGGGAACACTTCATTTCTTTTGAGCCAGACTTGCAGATAGCATTCACAATGATGAGTATTTCAAATGTGTTATTAGTAGTAATATAATTTGGTTTTGTTCCTCAGGTGGGTTTGGATCAGCAGACAGTCACTCTGGTGTGCACCAACAGGAGAAGGCAGTTTCTTTTGGATACTGCAGATTGTTCACTCACTATGTTAGTTTGTATTATGTGTTATTTTACGTATCCATTCATTTTTCTGCTTTATTGTTGTAAATAATGATGGTAAAATACCAACAATAACCCTAAATGAAAATAATGGTCACTGATGCAGAGCAGTCCATTCAATACAGGTCGATCTGCACGTGCCCGCACTAGTGGCGGTTACATACATATATATTATAAAGTTTATACTTCACGGTAGTGGAAATTGCTCTATTTTGCTCAATTATGTATACACTACCCCATAATGATCACCATTCTTTAAAACTCCTTAATAGGTTGGGCCATGTCTCGATATTTAAAAGTAACGAGGGGGGTCATGGGAACGCATGTCCATTGTAACTCGTGGACTACCTGTACTAGATTTAAGCACTACTGAAGTAAAATGAAAACCGATGGTTTGTCGAAACAAATTCCTGTTAGGTTTCATCATTCAACCCCTTCTCTTACAACATTGTAGCTGGTTCCTCAGCATGCTGAAATCTGCAATGATGAATGGCTGTAGTGAGCTGCCTTTACCTGCTATCCTGACTGATGCTACCATGGAGAAGCTGGCTCTGACTAAGTTTGTGTGCCAGGAGTCGCAGTGTGAGGTATGGGAGCATATACTATTAAAATATACAATATTTCTATGCAAAACATACTTGATTAGGTACGTTACATTAGTAGCAAAGTGTACATTAGGGAAATGTAGCATACCTTATTGAATACATAGCAATTCTTCTGCCTTGTACTACTCCAAAATAGCACGTAAACACATTTTGTAATAATAGTATATATTATTATGATGATATAATACTTTTCCTGATTATAATGAGCATGTGTGCGTGTGTGTGTGTGTGTGTGTGTGTGCGCACAGGTGTCTGAGGTTAGTATTCGTCTTTATTCCCTCATTCACTGGGAAGACCCCATGGATGTGGGTTTGGGCACTCCCACCTCTCCGTCAGGCTCAGGGAAATCCAGCAGCACTAAGGAGGGGCCACTTCTGTATCGAGCAGGGACTTCATATTTGGGGAAGGAGCTGTGGAAGAGTTGTTATGTTGTGCTCAGGTACAGCAGCAAGGGCCTTTTCAAGATAAAATGTCCACATAACACTATTGTTGAAGCCAAATATCTGTGTTTAAACATGCTTGATGTTGGTCTGATCAGCAGTGGCATCCTCTTCCTGTATGCTGAAAGGACCGATGTTACGCCATTGATGTCAATTACCATGGGGTAAGCATGTGTACCTGAGTCAGCAAGTTTTTCCAGACCCATGTTCCAGAGCCCTTGTCCAGCTCTGTGCCTCCCTTAATCAGTTATTGATATGGATTAGTAATGTTGATCTATGTGAATGTTTGTGTTTCCTGCAGGGGTGAGCACTGTGGAGGCTGCAGACGCTCCAATAGCGCAGAGAGGCCACATGCATTCCAGGTGATCCTGACAGCACGTTCTCCTCTGGAGCTGAGTGCTGAAAATGAGCAAGACATGGCAGAATGGATGCAGCTCATTTGTCAGGCTGTGTCTAAAGGAGTAAGTTTAGTCTTGGATTGCACCCACTATTTGCTGTTTGTTTGTTTGTTTGTTTGTTTGTTTATTTGTTAATTTAATTATAATTTAATTATAATGCAGACGGTCCCTGAGTCACGATGGTTTGACAAGTTTTTTTTGATCTTACAATGATTATAGCGATACGACAAAGTTGTACAAATATTTTAAGTTTTGCGCGGCAGGTATGTTCCGCCCTCCACTCGTGAACCGCCGCTCGTCTGTGCATTTACATATGCGCCATTTAGTAGACGCCCTTATCCAGAGCGAGGGCCGTGCACTCTCACATACATGTATAAACTGTGTAGTTTATATAGTACTGTACTGTAAATTGCTCTGTTTTGCTAAAGTTTAAGAGTGGTGATCAGTATGGGGTTGTATACTGTAATTTGTTAATAATTGAAGACGTTTGGTCATGTCTCGACTTGCGGTATTTTTAAGTTGCCATAAGGTTATTAGAATTCCTCTCCCTCGTAAGTCAAGGACAACCTGTATTGCCCAACTCATTTTATTATTATTATTATTATTATTATTATTATTATTATTTTTTTTTTTTTTTTTTTGGGAACTGCATAATTTGCAATATTTATTTGTCACATGACATGTGGGTTTACCCATTAACTGTCTACTTTCTGCAGGAAAAAACACTTTGCATTCTTACCTCACTTTTATAAGTTTATATACAAAGATATATTTCTTTTGTCTCTCAGGTGATTCCACAGGGATCAGCGCCAACTCCATGTATCCCATGCTGCCTCGTTCTGACCGACAAAAAGTTGTTGACATGTCATCAGGATTGCCAAACCATTTTTTTCCGTTCGCTTGGTGCGGCTGAGATCAGTGACATCACGGCTGTCTGCCTTGAGGAGGATAAAGAATATTGTGTTATTGTAAGAGAGAACAGGATATGCGCACCAGCTTCTCATTCAAAACTCCTCATTAATTAAATCTCACTAGAGCTTTAAATGCAAATAAATTACCGTATTTTCTGGACTATAAGCCGCTACTTTTTTCCCACGCTTTGAACCCCGCAGCTTAAACAACGAAGCGGATAATGTATGGATTTTTCCTGGGTTTTTCCCGGTTTCACAAGATTGAAGCCAAAAAACTGAGCCCCATAATATTAGACCAATGAAATTGCCGAACGGGTTCAGGTGAACCAATTAAAACTCTTTATATTAAATCGTGCGCGCTCCCATTGAATCGGGCCGCACCACATCATCAATATGGATGTGGTTCCTCTGACGTTTGACCTGCTGCTCACTCGGACTGTCTACAGGAAAGGAGAATCATTTGTCACGCTGAAAACAACCGGGCATGAAAAAACGCACTTCACCTGTGTTCTGACCTGCACGGCATCAGGAGAAATGCTTCACCGATGGTGATTTTTTTTTTTTAACGCACGATGATGCCACAAGATAAACTCTCGAGAGAAATTGTTGTGAAAGGAAGGAGGAAGACAGTGAACAATGACTTTCTTGGTAGGCTACTGTTTAGATACAAGCCGTTGTAACGCATTGAGTCTGGGTCATGGGATAGCTCGCTAACTCCAGTTGCAACAGAAATCATATAAGCACAGACAGGTTTCCAAAAGTCGTGCTTTTTTATTTTTCTTGGCAACAGCCTTACGGGTTAGTCAAAGAAACTTGAGCATCAGAGCATCAGAAAATAATAAGGACCTATTCCTCGGTCTTGCACACATGCAGTAATACCGGAAAAAGGCTATTTTCAAAATGCTGCTCTGCTCTAAAAGGAGCCACAACATATTTCACCCGTTACACCATGTAACAGACACTGTCTTTCGTTAAAGCCTGTGTAAAGTTCATTAGTTTCAATGTAGACACCTGCGGCTTATAGACAGGTGCGGCTTATTTATGTTCAAAATAAAAATCTTTGTAAAATTCAGTGGGTGCGGCTTATATTTGGGTGCGCTTAATAGTCCGGAAATTACGGTAGACACTTGGTCGTACCTCTGAGTACAAAGCGTAATCGTGCATGTTATTTATTAGGCAAGTTTGGATGCATAAACATTTTTAATTGATGCCTTACTTTATATTTGTTTCTTTATGTAGGAATTTGCAGCTGACCGATCTCAGTTCCTCCCTCCGTGGGTTCTTTATTTTAGTGGCCGTGGGGAGCGGGATCGACTCTTGGAGGAACTTGATTCTGTGTGGAAATCTGTTTTTCAGGTAATAGTTTCTGCCATTGCTTGCATACATACTTCTTAAAAAAAAAGTCCTCCAAAATATTTTATTACAAAATGTTATGCATTAAAAAGTCTTAAATTCTTAGTTCTAGGTCTTAAATAATTGTAAACAGATCTTAAATAATTGTAAACAGGACTTGGCGTTACATGGACATCGGAAAATGATCTCTAATGCTCATTGAAATGCTCCTGTAGCACTTTAGAACGTTTTTGTTTGTTAGTTTTCATTGTGTTGTAGTTCTTTCTTTCACCAATCCAAATATAATTTGCTGTGTTACGACTACAAATGAGACCAACATGCAACTGCCAATCAGCTTTCTGTTATTGGAGAAAATCTCTCTTGGTCTGTACCACAGACGTAAAACAGATTATATTTTTCAGCTATGGAAAGTGCAAGTTTAGTGATACTTGGCTAAAAACATATTTGTGTCTGTTTTCGATGTTGTGATGTAGGTCTTAAAAAGGTCTTAAAAGTCTTAAAGTTCTCAAAACACAAAGCAAAAGCCTCTTTTCTGACTTTTCTCAGTTCTTTTGCATTAGGGAGAAACCAAAGAAATACCGAAGTACTGTAGATAGACAGCATAGGAATCAAAGTCCCAGATTGCGTTGCTATGGCATGACTCGGTTGCACACAAGTTTTTGCAACAAGCTTTGATCGGCTGCTAGATAGGTCTGTGAGATGACTTGCATGATTACGTTGGTTGTGGCGTTGTTGTAGATTTGAAACTTATCTGTAGAAGCAGGTAGTTGAATGGCATTACGGGTAATGAGCGCTACAGACACCGAAAGTGAAAATGGACCAATATGTAGACAAAAGAAATGTCAAGGTGGGGAAAAAAATCTACTCTGAATTTAATTACAAAATAAAGCTTGAAGATTGTAGTAAATATCGATATTAATATACAACCTGATTTTTTTTCCTTTAACTTAATATTTTGAAATCAAGTTATTTGGACAAATTAATATTTCAGCAAGTTCTTTTGTAATGAATGTATTTTTTTTTTTTTATTTTTTTTTTTTATATGCATTAGGGTTTTTTTTTTTTTTAAGTCTTCTTTCCTCTGTTGCTCAGGTCTCTCTGGCTCGTAAGGAAATATCAGACGAGCTGGTGCAGAAGAGGTGTAGGGAAGCCCTGGAGCTGATGAGAAGTGCCTGGCAGAGGAGTGACAGTCTGCACAGAGGGAGGTGTCAGAGAGAACCATGGTGCTGAGAGCATGACCGACCGACAGGCAGGAATAGACTGGTGGCAGGCACTTGACTCATCTTTATGCTATTAATATCTGTATAAACAGCAGGCTGTAATGACATAAATACATTTTAGCAAATTGCACATATATTTCAGTTGTAGTATATTAAGCCCCTAGATAAATGGGCAAAATCATAAGAATGAATTGTTACCACTGTGCATGAGCTTATTGGATTTTCATGAATGACATCCATTTGTAGCCAAACACTTCATCACAAATGTACAGTTTGTGTAAAGTGTACAAAGTATACAAAGTGCTTAGTTATTGTTACATTTCTCCTTGTAAAGCTCTTTTTATTAAATACCTCACTAAAAACCCCTTTTATTTTTGAAAAGGTACTTGCAGGTAGACTTCAATGAATGGATTACTGTATTGACTGTTTCTGAAACGTAGTAAGTTATTTTCTGGCTGCTAAAAGTAGATTTCTGTTGACGCCGAATATATTGGCAGCCCCACCTGCTTATTCGGCAACGCACAAAGAGAACATGAAGGGAGCAGGTTATAATTTAAAGAGGATGTTTTGCCAGAATGCAAGATTGTGCACATTAGCGTTTTATTCTACATTAACTTTACTAGTATTATATAATCATGATTTTACTAATGGGATGAATGTAATTGCTGTGGGACAGAGAATCCATCAGCCTGGATGAAGCTTTTTGCTTATGTTGTCTGTGTTTCCTGTAACGCCACCATTTGTCATTTGTTTCAAGATTAGTTCTAAAGAACGAAAGACAAGAAAGAAAAAACCCTTTTGTATGAGTCTTTGTCCCAGTTTTCATAGTGCAACGTCCTGCTAACGCACATAAAGGTACGTCATAATACGGACTGTAATGCAGTAAACCTATTAGCTTTGTAAGTGCATCAGTCCATTTTAGGCCTAATTCCTTATTGAAAATTG
Source organism: Silurus glanis (assembly GCA_014706435.1). Lineage (NCBI taxonomy): Eukaryota > Metazoa > Chordata > Actinopteri > Siluriformes > Siluridae > Silurus > Silurus glanis. The sequence goes on from JAAIIK010000010.1 coordinate 7,070,318, forward strand.
TAGCCGTGTAATCTTTCAATATTTATTGGCAGGTTATTTTGTTTGTTTTGAAAGAAAAACAGTGTTCAAAGATCAGTCTGTGAAACTGCTTTCAATCTGGCAGAGGAGTTTGCTTGACTTTTACACAAACCACTTTATGTTGACCCACATTTGTTCCATCTATAAAAAGCCAATGGCATATATGCTTGGCCATATTTTGCATTTGACACACATGTGAGCAGTTATGCTTACATTTTTTATTTTACATTGTTAATGCTTCCCCAACATTATATTTTTAAAGTAAATTTTAAACATTTCCTTTTTTAAATTGACTAGCCATTCCATAATTCTACCATTACTATTTTGATTGCACTCTGGAAATTCTTCTAGTGGGTGGTTTGTAAAATGTAGGGTTGTGTGTGCACTTTTGAGGATTTTCCACAGGCTGTTATGGCTTGATGACGTGATGAAGTAAGTTCTAGAACCTCAGGTTTCATGAAGTTTGTCTGAATTCAATGTAACCTGTATATTTGGACATTGCAGGGCAATGGTGGATTGGAGTTGGAATGGTGAAATTGTATAAAGGTTTTTTATTTTATTTTATTGTTTGTAAAGTATATGTACATATTTTCTTTGTATTTGGTTGCTTGTATGCTTTGCCATTGTTAATAAGGTAATCCAGTCTGTCCTAATACTTGATTTTAAATACTCTAAATGCTGCATGTTATTTTGTTTTGTTTGGATTTTTTATAATGTTCTTTCAGTAACAATTTTTTTGTAAATGGAAAATAAACAAATACATCTTATCGTAAGACTCTTTAATGAAAACCAGAAGTGCTTAGTTCAGTTATAATGAAGATTTGACATGCAAATATTAAGCACCCTGCCAATCTATTTAATGAACTTGAATATCAGTATATTTAAAATTAAGATTGATATGCACTCATACTATTATTGCAGTACATTGCTTGACAATGCATTGCAACAGTGTTATTGTTGATACAATACTATCACTACCTCTGTGGGTAATTTTTAAAGATTGACCACTAAATTGAGGCACTAAATAATGCCATCTGTTCTTCATTTCTGGCCTTTTTCACTAAAGACAACTTTGACTTTGACACAAACATTGCTGTGACACAAATATTCCCATTTTGTTTATCAGTAAACAAAGAGAAACCTACAATGTGTTCGGTTCTCACACGGTGAGATTATGAAAATTAGATTTCTGTATAATATTGTATAATATGCACAATCACTAATGTCAAGACTTATTTTCTAAATCTGTAATAAAGGATTCGGGTAAAGATTTAATCTCTTCATTCATAAAATTAGCAACTTTTTGTAACCTCTATTATATTTTGTATTGTTGCTTTTGTGAAGATTTTTGTGGTTTAGGATCCAAGTGTGCACAATGATAGAGAGGTATTCCAGGAAGACTTGCAGCTGTAATGCAGCTAAACACTTCTACATAGTATCTCAAATGACTCTTTTGTGAATATTTTTTCATAAAAAAAATGCACTGTCATATGTTGGACATTAAATGAAGCGGTTAAAAAAAAAATCAGTTTTATAAAACCTTTGCATGAAGGGGGATAGTTTTACTGCAGCGTCCTTACTTTCTAAAGTACATCAACATGCATAATATTATAGCATTATAGCTTTATGACCAGTGAGTGAATAACACGGATTATCTCATCATCATGGCATCTTTCAGTGGGTGGGATATATTGAGCAGCAAGTTAAAATGTTGTCCTCAAAGTTGAGGTGTTGAAGCAGGAAAAAACGGGCAAGCGTAAGGATTTGAGTTTGTCAAATTGTGATGGCTAGACGACTGGGTCAGAGCATCTCCAAAACTGCAGCTCTTGTGGGATGTTTCCGGTCTGCAGTGGTCAGTATCTAATTAAAAGTGGTCTAAGGAAGGAACAGTGGTGAACTGGCAACATGGCGGGCAAGGCTCATTGATGCACATGGGGAGCGAAGGCTGGTCCGTGTGGTCCGATCCAACAAATTGCAGAGGAAGTTAAAGCTTTTAATACTCGATGGATCAGGACTGTTTTGGCAGCAAAAGGGGGACCAACACAATATTAGACAGGTGGCCATAATGTTATGATGTTATGAATGTTATGATATTAACGGTATTTCAGGCATAGACTTTAATAACAAAAATGACTGGATTTTTTCCCCATCTATTGGCATTGAGCTCATTTCCTCATTTAAACTACAACAGAGTATTAAACAAAGGTCAGGCCAAGTCATCACAATGTCTAGGCTTTTATTTGCCTATTATGAAGTGGCAAAAGCAGGGCAGCACAAAGAAATACATTTTTTTAACAATTTCACAAAAAGGAACAATATTTATTTTAAATGTAAATACAAATATTTGCATTTGTATTATTATTATTATTTTTTTTTTTAAAGTAAAAAATGCCTATCCATAAGAAAAATGACTAATTTACTCAGGGATTTTATTACCTATTATTAACTTAAATAAATAATAAATAAATAAATAAATAAATGTCAGTGTTACATGTGTCAAGAGGTACATAGCCATTTAAATAAAGTCCTATTACAGTCTTATTGTCATGTTTTTTGTTTTTATTTTTATATATTTTTTTCCTATCCCCTTACCCACAATGAATGCCCTTTTCCCCTGCAGTTCTTTAATATTCCTGACCTAGAGTAATACATTTGTTGTCTAAATCCAGTTATCAACTGTTAGTATTTCCAGTGCCGTCTGTTGGCCAGAGGAGCTTGTTTGTTCTTCATCCTATAACCACCCGGCATTGAAGGCACCTCCCACTACTCTGCATCACTGCAGTAAGATCTCTGGCAAGTGTGAAATATTAAGACAGGGTGAGAGCAAGTGTGTGGCGCATGGAATTAAATGCAACACATAGAAACACACAGAAAGACGTAGATCCCAGTAAAATGCCAGGTTGTGTGGAATAAGATGCCTGTAGGAATGTAATCTGAGGTGCAAAGAAAAATCTAACTGCTTTGCAATTTCTGTACAGTATTCCAAAATTTTATTCCAGTTTTTGTTTAAACAGAAATTTAAATTATTAATAATGTATATATAATATAATCTGTTAAATTATACTACATAATATTTGGACTGAAGTGACATTTTCCACTATTAATAAAAAATAATAATGCACATAACTCCGATATTCCAGTAACATGCACTGCAGTAGGGATATGAGAAGACATTTTACATGTTTTGACATTTTTTAATCTCTGTTTTGAGGCTATGCTTCTATTCTAGGAGAGATACGGTAGATCATTGCTTTTGTCTCTCTCTAGAGTGCTACAGAGACAGTGGGATGCAGTGAATGAGACTGCCTGCAGCAGTCTCTCTCGCTCTCTCTCTCTCTCTCTCTCTCTCTCTCTCTCTCTCTCTCTCCCCCTCCTCATCCCTCCCCTCCTTCTATTTCTTCTTACCTCTTTTACTGAACCTACTTAGTGTGCGTTTTCCTCTGCCCTCTGCTCATCTCTTCCTGTAAAAGAATGCTTTGATAATTTGATTTCCTATGTAATTCAGTGAACTGATTTATGTGCTACTGCCAACTCTGGAATAATGTGTAACTACTAATACCATACACTACTCTAGTTGGTGTGTATGTGCGTTTGCAGTGTTTGGTGCCTGCAAAGCTTCAGAGTTCCTGCAACGCTGGTACTGATCTGCTGAGTGTGTCGTACTCGATGCTCAGAAAGAAGGGTTCGGAGCTATCCAAGGACCGTGAGGTTCTCCTGGATCTGGAACATACTGGAGAATCATATGGTGCTGAGTGTTATGGAAGCTTGGAGAACGGGGGCTTCATGCCTCCTCGATATGTAAGTGACTTTTATTAATGTTTTTTTTTATACGTTGTTTTTACATTCTTAATCTATGGAATTATAATGCAGATGTATACCTTCTGTGATATGTTTTTTTTCCTTCACATCTTCACAAATTGTACTTAGTCCTTAAACCATTACTGTTTTCCCTGGTGCAACATTAACACAATGAGTGCAATCAATGTGGAGTAATTCAGTCTTCATTCTAAAGACTCTGTCTCATTATTACAGCCAACACTTTATTAGATTTTCAACACTAATCCTACCTATCCTACTTTCTCGGATGTTTGTCACATGGTAGGTAACTGTCTACTAGTTTTCTCAATCCAGATTCTCAGATGAGTTGCACAAGATGTTTCCAGATATAGAGGCTGGAAATGAATATCTTTCTAGCACATTTTTTCTCAGTCCCTTTGGATTTTTCAGGATTAACAATGTAAAAATGTAATTACACAGCCATATTATCAACAAGCTCATTTATCATTTCTGCCTGTTACATGAAAACAGCTGAATGCTTCTGTAGATGACAATGAAGATCCGATCTATGTTCAGGGTGAAAAGACAGCCACTCCCCCGGTTCGGCCTCCAGGCAATTACTTCAGAGATGGGAAAACTAAAATAGGTAAATGTAATACCACATTCATGTGTTTGTTAGTTTGCAGTACTTCAATAGATACTAATGTCATCAACCGTAATGAAACAGTATATAATGTTCAGCCAAATCTTTCTAATCTATACACTGAGGGCATTTGGGTTTGAGATAAAAAAAAAAAATGATTATGAGACTACCATTCAGTATTTCAGCTTTCATTTCCTGATAATTAAATCTAGCTTTGTAAAATAACTTGGTACTATGTTAACTTGAACCTAGCAACTTTTTGATCCTACACATTTTTCAAATGATCAAAAATATTGTGCAACTGACAAGTGTTTTTTGTTGACAAGGTGTGTCTGTATTAAATCTAACTGAATTAAACGTCTATGCTTGGTTTAAGATTTTATTCAGACTACATTTCAAGACTGCATTTGTTGTTCAAATGGATATAAAGACCAAAGAGCTGTCTATGGACAAAACATTTCCTTTTGAAGCTGAGAAATGAAGAGAAATGTGTATATACAGTGCCTTGCGAAAGTATTCGGCCCCCTTGAACTTTGCGACCTTTTGCCACATTTCAGGCTTCAAACATAAAGATATAAAACTGTAATTTTTTGTGAAGAATCAACAACAAGTGGGACACAATCATGAAGTGGAACGAAATTTATTGGATATCTCAAACTTTTTTAACAAATAAAAAACTGAAAAATTGGGCGTGCAAAATTATTCAGCCCCTTTACTTTCAGTGCAGCAAACTCTCTCCAGAAGTTCAGTGAGGATCTCTGAATGATCCAATGTTGACCTAAATGACTAATGATGATAAATAGAATCCACCTGTGTGTAATCATGTTTCCGTATAAATGCACCTGCACTGTGATAGTCTCAGAGGTCCGTTTAAAGCGCAGAGAGCATCATGAAGAACAAGGAACACACCAGGCAGGTCCGAGATACTGTTGTGGAGAAGTTTAAAGCCGGATTTGGATACAAAAAGATTTCCCAAGCTTTAAACATCCCAAGGAGCACTGTGCAAGCGATAATATTGAAATGGAAGGAGTATCAGACCACTGCAAATCTACCAAAACCTGGCCGTCCCTCTAAACTTTCAGCTCATACAAGGAGAAGACTGATCAGAGATGCAGCCAAGAGGCCCATGATCACTCTGGATGAACTGCAGAGATCTACAGCTGAGGTGGGAGACTCTGTCCATAGGACAAATATCAGTCGTATACTGCACAAATCTGGCCTTTATGGAAGAGTGGCAAGAAGAAAGCCATTACTTAAAGATATCCATAAAAAGTGTCGTTTAAAGTTTGCCACAAGCCACCTGGGAGACACACCAAACATGTGGAAGAAGGTGCTCTGGTCAGATGAAACCAAAATCGAACTTTTTGGCAACAATGCAAAACGTTATGTTTGGCGTAAAAGCAACACAGCTCATCACCCTGAACACACCATCCCCACTGTCAAACATGGTGGTGGCAGCATCATGGTTTGGGCCTGCTTTTCTTCAGCAGGGACAGGGAAGATGGTTAAAATTGATGGGAAGATGGATGGAGCCAAATACAGGACCATTCTGGAAGAAAACCTGATGGAGTCTGCAAAAGACCTGAGACTGGGACGGAGATTTGTCTTCCAACAAGACAATGATCCAAAACATAAAGCAAAATCTACAATGGAATGGTTCACAAATAAACATATCCAGGTGTTAGAATGGCCAAGTCAAAGTCCAGACCTGAATCCAATCGAGAATCTGTGGAAAGAACTGAAAACTGCTGTTCACAAATGTTCTCCATCCAACCTCACTGAGCTCGAGCTGTTTTGCAAGGAGGAATGGGCAAAGATTTCAGTCTCTCGATGTGCAAAACTGATAGAGACATACCCCAAGCGACTAACAGCTGTAATCGCAGCAAAAGGTGGCGCTACAAAGTATTAACTTAAGGGGGCTGAATAATTTTGCACGCCCAATTTTTCAGTTTTTTATTTGTTAAAAAAGTTTGAAATATCCAATAAATTTCGTTCCACTTCATGATTGTGTCCCACTTGTTGTTGATTCTTCACAAAAAATTACAGTTTTATATCTTTATGTTTGAAGCCTGAAATGTGGCAAAAGGTCGCAAGGTTCAAGGGGGCCGAATACTTTCGCAAGGCACTGTATATATATATATATATATATATATATATATATATATATATATAT
>JAAIIK010000010.1:7090559-7101909 GCA_014706435.1 Silurus glanis
ATATATATATATATATATATATATATATATATATATATATATATATAGCTAATTGCTATATTGCTGTATTTGGATTTTTCATTAATTACATATACAGAGGTGTCAGCATACACTACATTAACTAAAGTACTGGAGCACCTGAATTTGTTCTTGTCCAAACTTTTACCACTAATCTGAATGCATACAATTGTATAAAATTTCTGTCTGTACTAGCATTAAATTTTCCCTTTACTTGAACTAGGAGACCCAAAGCTGTTCTAGCCTGACAATGACCCTGTGCACAAAGCCAGCTCAATGAAGATATGGTTTATATGGGATGGGTTGGAGTGTTATATCTTGAGTGGCCTGCTATAGAACTCTGACCTCAACCCTATTGAGCACCTTTGGGATGAATTAGAACCCAGCTTCCCCACTTTACATCAGTACCTGATTTTACTAACACTCTTGTGGCTGGATTTGCACAAATCTCTGCAACCACAGTCCAAAATATAAATGAGATATACATCTTCCCAGAAGAGAGAGTATTATGACAACAAATGGGGTCTGTAGTAAATGTAGAGTGGGCTGTTCAAAAAACATATACAAATCTTATGCTCAGGTGTCCAAAATTTTTTGTCTATATAGTGTATATGGTTTTTACTGTGCATCATTAATTGCTATAAAGATACCCAATCTAACTAAACAATACTTATGTACTGTGAATCTTTGGTTGGTAACTGAAATGGAGGAGCTGATAAAGTAGTTCTGCTTTTTACTTAGCTTACGTAAGGTAAAAAAAATGCCAACTCATCCCCTGTGGTGTAATTCAGTTATTTTTTCTGCCTGCTAAGATTTTCTTGTTAGCACTGTTGGTATTTTATGTATGTTTGTTTGTCAACCTGAAAATACTTTATGGCAACTCAGAATCTGAGCTCTACCTGCTTTTTTATCATAAAAGCTATCTAATGGGGAACATGCACATGGCTAAACGTTTTTTTAGCATTGTCTCACATGCAGCAGAGGACTATAAAAAAATGTGCATTTATTTTACCTCTGTTTGTGTGTGTGTGTGTGTGTGTGTGTGTGTATATTTATGTATATGTATTTGTTTATATATATATATATATATATATACAGAAAAGTAAAGGCATGGAGACAGAAAAAGGCCCTGACATCAGTGAAGAAGGCTCAGAGTGGGCGTGAGGCACATCGCTGGGAACAAGACTACGAGCTGATAGAGTGTGAAGGCCTGTTTGATGAATATCTAGAGATTGGTAAGACTTTAAGTGGTTATTGTTGCTTTTTTTTCTCAATTTTTTTAAGCGTTTCATTTGGAACACACTGTGCATTCATTGCATTTAAATGATCAGACTTGTGATGGTGCTTATTTGTTAAGGGGCCAACCGAGCGAACATATTAGTTTTTAATTAGCCTATATTTTGCTCAGTGCTGCAGTTTGGCTTTATCACCATCTTCGTGGCTGCGTTCCCGCTTGCTCCTCTCTTTGCTCTGCTGAATAACTGGGCTGAAGTGAGACTGGATGCACACAAGTATGTGTGCGAATACCGGCGGCCCGTGGCTGAGAGAGCACAGAAAATCGGCGTGTGGTTTATCATTCTTGAGGCTCTTTCCCACCTTTCTGTCATTGTGAATGTGAGTGTCAGTTAATCACAGGGCATTTTCTACCTCCCAGCTCTTCTCTCTTCCAGGTTTCTAAATGTGACTTTTTCCTAGGCTTTCCTGATTGCTTTCACATCTGATTTCCTGCCTCGGTTGCTGTACCAGTACAAGTATGATAGTGACTTAAATGGTTATGTGAACTTCACACTGGCGTATGCTCCGCACAGCTACAACAACTCTACCACGTGCAGGTAATAGTACTACTACTACTACTACTACTACTACTACTACTACTACTACTACTAATAATAATTATAATGGCTTTCGGTGTGAGTGAGTGTGTGAATGTTTTTGAAGTGCCCTGATAATGGATCCATCATGACCACAATCAGGCTGCTCAGTTATACAATCTATTGAGTGCTTATTTGTTAACAAAAAAGGCTGATGTTATAAATGAAATAACAAGTTTACATTACAACCTGTTTGGGAAACAAACACAGTATACAAATATCCATAATTGTACTAGTTGCATATACTGTTTTGTGTTATTTAATAGATATACAATTTTAAATTTGATTTTATGCATGTGTATAGGCAATATAATCATTAACTAAAAGCTAAAATAAAAAAGAATGCATGCAACATTTTACCCAATATGGCTAAATTAGGGTTATCTGACTAAAGAGTGGACCGAGTCTGTGCATCAAGACTGGAAGGAAAAAAAACAGTCTTGTAACAGGTGGTCAGAGATGAAGCTTGCAGGACAAAGAAAATACACATACATTCAATTGTGTTCTTACCTACTGATTTTATTTATTCGTTTTTATTTGCTAATATTCTGATAAATAGAACCAACTATTGTTTATCAGAGAATATCAGGAATGGGTACAAAAAAAAACCCATAACTGTTCAGAATATTCCACACACAATCAGGTGCTGAAAAAATATAGTCCCGTCAACACAGCCACATACATTTCATTTATATCGTACATGACCAGACTGGGCTAGCCAATGGGCTAAAGCTGGACTGTGGTGACCTTTAAATTGGTCCACAATACCATAAGTCCAAGACTCTGGATCCGAAGATCATGTGTTAAAATCCCAGCCGCACCAAGCTGCCTCTTATTGGCCCCTGAGCAAGGCCCTTATCCCCATAGCTGCTCAGTTGTATGACTGAGAGAAATGTATGTCTTTCTGAATAAGGGCATCTGCCAAATGCCATAAATGTTAATATATGAAAAGAGGAATTAAAATGCTAATTGGAATAACATTTAAATTAAATCACAAATGACAGGAACAATAGCAACTTTAATTTTGATATAATGGTTTGTAGAATGCAACATTTATTTATAGCCCATGGCTCTCAATCAAGTTTGATTATTGTCTCTTAATAAAAAAAAGTTTGGCGACCTCTGATTTAGATCATAATGATGACAGAAACCACACAAAAGACTGCAACTTTTCTGCCAGTAGGGGGAGTAATTCACCCTGAAAACTCAATTCTCGTGCTGATTTGGGAGTTTGTATTGTGCTGTGTGTTGGCTCAGATACAAGGCTTTCCGAGATGAAAATGGGAAGTACACTCTAGTTTACTGGGAACTTCTTGCAGTCAGACTTGGCTTCATCATTGCATTCGAGGTAAGTACTGACCAATGAAAACGAACTATATCTGTCAACCAGATCCCTCATTTATACACTCAGAAAGGACAGTTGGGGATTGGGTGACGTCACGTCGGTAAGGAGCTGAACAAAAAAAAAAAAAAAAAAAAAAAGGAAAAAAGTAGGGGGGAAACGTGTAAAAGATAAAGGTGTGTATGCAGCTCTATCAGTCATCGTTTTGAGGATGGTATTGGGTACTGCGTTTAAGGCTAATAACTGTGTCATTTAAGTAATGCTGTAGTTAAACAGCATTTATTGATTTGGTTACCTTTAATTAAGGGTTTTCTGTGATTGTACTGAAAAGGTCCTAAACTGAGTTCAGTAAGGGAAATCTCCTTCTTCTTCTTCTTCTTCTTCTTCTTCTTCTTCTTCTTCTTCTTCTTCTTTCGGCTTCTCCCATTAGGGGTCGCCACAGCGGATCATCCGTCTCCATACCCCCCTGTCTTCTACATTTGCCTCTTTCAAAACAAATGCCTGCATGTCTTCCCTCACCACATCCATAAACCTCCTCCTTGGCCTTCCTCTTTTCCTCCTTAATGGTGGCTCCATCCTCAGCAGTCTCCTACCATATACCCCATGTCCCTCCTCTGCACATGTCCAAACCATCTCAATCTCGCCTCCCTCACCTTGTCTCTAAAACGTCCTACATGCACTGTCCCTCTAATAAACTCATTTCTAATCCTGTCCATCCTCGTCACTCCCAACGAAAACCTCAACATCTTCAGCTCTGCTACCTCCAGCTCCACCTCCACCTCCTGTCTTTTACTCAATGCCACTGTCTCTAAACCATACAACATCGCAGGTCTCACCACAGTCCTATAAACTTTCCCTTTCACTCTTGCAGATACCCTACTATCACAAATCACTCCTGTCACTCTTCTACACCCACTCCACCCTGCCTGCACTCTTTTCTTCACTTCTCTAACACACTCTCCATTACTTTGCACTGTTGACCCCAGGTACCTGAACTCCTTCACCTTCTCCACTTCTTCTCCCTGCAACCGCACCACTCCACTGCCCTCCCTCTCATTCACACACATGTACTCTGTCTTACTCCTAGTGATTTCATTTCCCCTCTCTCCAGCGCGTACCTCCACCTCTCCAGGCTCTTAACCTGCTCCCTACTCTAACCACAATCACAATATCGTCATAGTCCATGGAGACTCCTGTCTGACCTCGTCCATCAACATGTCCATCACCACCGGCAAACAGGAAAGGGCTCAGAGCTGATCCTTGATGCAGTCCAACCTCCACCTTGAACCAGTCTATCGTTCCTACTGCACACTTCACTGCTGTCACACTGTCCTCATACATGTCCTGCACCACCCTCACATACTTCTCTGACACACCAGACTTCCTCATACAGTACCACAACTACTCTCTCGGCACTCTGTCGTACGCTTTCTCTAAATCCACACACACACAATGCAACTCCTTCTGACCTTCTCTATACTTCTCCATCAACATTCTCAAAGCACATAATGCGTCTGTGGTGCTCTTCCTCTGCATTAAACCATACTGTTGCTCACAGATGGTCACCTCTTCTCTCAGCCTGCTCTACTCTTTCCCATAACTTCATGGTGTGACTGATCAACTTTATTCCCGTGTATTTACTGCAGGTCTGCACATCTCCCTTATTCTTAAAGATCGGTACCAGCACACTCCTACTTCATTCCTCAGGCATCCTCTCACCATCCAAAATCTTGTTGAACAACCTGGTTAAAAACTCCACTGCCATCTCTCCTAAACATCTCCATGCTTCTACTGGTATGTCATCTGGTCCAACCGACTTTCCACTCTTCATCCTCTTAATCGCTGCTCTCACTTCCTCCTTACTAATCCTATCCACTTCCTGCTTCACCATCTCCACATCATCCAACCTTCTCTCTCTCTCTCTCTCTCGCTCTCTCTCTCTCTCTCTCTCTCTCTCTCTCTCTCTCTCTCTTTCTCTCTCTCATTTTCCTCGTTCATCAGCTGCTCAAAATACTCCCTCTACCTTCTCAACACACTCTCCTCACTAGTCAATACATTTCCATCTTCATCCTTTATTGCTCGAACTTGCAGCACATCCTTCCAAAACCCTCCTACAGACCACCATCCGATGCTGTCTAGCTACACTATCTCCTGCCAACGCCTTACAGTCTCCAATCTCCTTCAGGTTGCATCTCCTTCATAGAAAATATTCCACCTTATACATCACTTTATGCTCCTCCTTTTTCTTAAAATACGTATTCTTCACTGCCATTTCCATCCTTTTAGCAAAATCTACCACCATCTGCTCTTCCACATTCCTCTCCTTAAAACCATACCTACCCATCACCTCCTCATCACCTCTGTTTCCTTCACCTACATGTTAATTACAGTCTTCCCCAATCACCAATCGTTCATTCCTAGGTACACCTTCTACCACTCCATCTAACTCACACCAGAATTTTTCTTTCTCCTCCATCTCACAACTCACTTGTGGAGCATAAACACTGATGACATTTATTATCACCCCTTCAACTTCCAGCTTCACGTTCATCACCCTATCAGAAACTCTCTTCACCTCCATTACACTTTTACTGTACTCTTCAGGATCACCCCTACACCATTTCTCTTTCCATCCACACCATGATAGAACAGTTCAAACCCACCTCCAATGTTTCTGGTCTTATTCCCTTTCCACTTGGTCTCCTGAACACACAACATATCTAGCTTTCTCCTCTCCATCACATCAGCTAACTCTCTCCCTTTACCAGTCATAGTCAAGTGCCCACCCTAACCTCCTACACTTCTCCTTTTCTTGCCGTCTCTGTAGATGTCTTCCTCCTCTCCTTCTCCTCCTTTGGCCAACAGTAGCCCAATTTTCACCAGTACCCTATTGGCTAACAATTTATGCAACCCTCCCTATTTATCTGGGCTTGGGACCGGCACTAAGAGTGCACTGGCCTGTGGAACCATGATGGCTGGGTTAGTAAGGGAAATCTCCAGTGCAACTTAAAATGCTAATTTAAAAGTCATATATGGTAAGGATATAGATGTTGTATGTATCTTATGCCAAATAGCTGATCGCTTTTAAGCTGAAACTAATCAATGGGGGAGATGTTGGGTCATGGCGTGGTTCACCCAGGGCCGCATTCATGTTAGAACCACCACTGCCGCTTGGTGGTATCTACTTGCGTGCACGAACATACAGTTCAGCGTCAGTTCAACATCAAGCAGAACATTTTGTGAGGAATAAATGATGGAAGAACCTCCTGACTCTAACTTGCCACAACACCTTTGGCCTTATTTGCATGATTTTTTGTTGAAAAGAGTTTTGGGCTCATGATAATCCAGTGTTTGACTCATTTAATATAATTCTATTAATAGATTGCTGTGCTTAGAGTAACATTAATCTTTTCATATAAACTAAGTTGACTACTTTTCTAGAGTCAGTTTATTTGTTTATAGTAAAGAAATGTAATACATATAATGAATTCATTTAATAATGATTAAAATCCAACATGATCTTGTTTAGCACGTGGTGTTCTTTGTCCTGCGCTTCATTGACTGGATGGTTCCGGATGTACCAGAATCTCTGGAGCTGAAGGTGAAGCGAGAGCGCTACCTAGCTAAGCAGGCTTTGGCTGACAACCAGGAGGCGCTGTTGGTAAGTGACATAAAGGCACCAGGCACAGATACACTAACACACTATCTGCACTGGTCTCAAAAGAAATGGCATCATCATAAGCTTTTTAAGAGATACACTGTCTTCTAACATCCTCCAGGCCCATCACTCAAAGGTTTTTAAACATGCTTTTTACTGTGAGTAATCCATTAAAGTAGCGATTATATTGACACCAGTGATGGGCAAATACCTTAGATGTACATTAGATTATATGCACTGTTTCAATTTTAAATTGAGTTTCTTTTTTGAATTATTCTTTAAAAACTACTCCACACTACCTTATTGTGTGGTCTTAACTAATAGTTGAAACTGTTACTGTACACTTCACTGCTTTACAAAAGTACAGTTTTACTAGATGGCTAGCTGAAGTGAGCTTATCACACTGCATTAATTGATTTTCGAATCCCTTAATTGTGTACACCACCTATAATGATTCAGTCCTGGATGTTTCAAGCAAGCACACTAGTACACTATATGGACAAAGTTTGTAGACACTTGGCCATAAGATTTGTATGTGCTTTTTGAACATAGCATTTCACATTTACTTCCTATTTGTTGTTATAATATCACCAACTCTTCTTGGAGGATGTTTCACCAGATTTTGCACTGTGGTTGTAGAGATTTGTGCTCATTTAGCAAAAGGGGCGTTAGTAAAGTCAGGTAGTGATGTAGGGTGAGGAGGCCTGGGGTACAGTCAGTGTTCCAGTTTATCCCAAAGTTTTTCAGTAGGGTTGTGGTCAGAGCTCTATAGCAGGCCACTCAAGATCTTCCACTCCAACCAATGCAAACCATATCTTCATGGAGTTTGCTTTGTGCACACATCATATTCCCTAATAATGGTGTACAGTAACAGTGTTTGTGTTTTGATTACTATCAAAAACAAATACCATAATTTCCGGACTATTAAGCGCACCCATATATAAGCCGCACCCACTGAATTTGACAAAGATTTTTATTTTAAACATAAATAAGCCGCACCTGTCTATAAGCCGCAGGTGTCTACACTGAAACTAATGAACTTTACACAGGCTTTAACCAAAGACAGTGTCTGTTACACGGTGTAACGGGTGAAATATGTTGCGCTTCCTTTAGGAGCATAGCGGTATTTTGGGAATAGCCTGCCGCCGCATTTTTCCGGTATTACTGCATGTGTGCAAGGCCGAGGAATATGTCCTTATTATTTTTTTTATGCTCATTTCTAAGTTTCTTTGACTAACCCATAACGCTGTTGCCAAGAAAAATAAAAAAGCACGAGTTTTGGAAACCTGTCTGTGCTTATATGATTTCTGTTGTAACTGGAGTTAGCGAGCTCTCCCATGACCCAGACTCAACACGTTACAACGGCTTGTATCTAAACAGTAGCCTAACAAGAAAGTCATTGTTCACTGTCTTCCTCCTTCCTTTCACAACTACTTCTCTCGAGAGTTTTTCTTTTGGCATGAAAGTTTTTTCTCCCGATGCAGTGCAGCTCAGAACACAGGTGAGGTGTGTTTTTTCGTTTCCGTTCGGAAATTTCATTGGTCTTGGGGTTGTTTTGAAAAGGGGAAGGTTGGAGACTTATTCTGGGTGACAGGAACACTTAACCAACATGGCTAATATATTTATTACTGAGAATGGCATTCAATTCTGTCTGGACTGTACATACTTTAACCAACTTCACCTTACAAGACAATGGCCCAAACCATACATCCAGTGCTTAATTTGAGGGGGGTTTGGGAGCAAAGCATGAGCTGGAGTGTTCTCTGTCTGTCAAACATGGAATGCCCTACCAATCACCAGACCTAAATACTATTGAACTACTCTGGAATGAACTAAATCACAAGGTCAGGAAGAAATATCCAAGTAGTGAACATCTTTAGCAAGTTTTACAAGAGGCAGGGCAAAGTATATACATCTGTATATTAATATATCTTCTTGTCCAAAAAAAAATATCTTCATACTTTTAAATGACCACATTTATTGCATATAAACTATAGAAACATGCATGTGCCTCTAAAAATAAAAAATAAACTAGGTGTTTCCAAACTTTTCACAGTCACTCTTTATTTTAATATGATTGTTACTCATTCACAATGGTTAAGATAATAGAGGCCATAATAATAATAATAACAATGGGGACAAATTTCACTTACTATCTTTTGACTCATACAGGTAATAAACACACAAGGATTCCTTTTAGAAGGAGAAAAGATTTCTTATCTGTTTTGGGACTTTTGCCACCTTTGTTAGCCTGGAACATTTATAACATTACCCTACTGCACCTTTAGTTATCTAATTCTGTCCTGCTAATAAATTCAACTGAATGGCCCAGCTTCATTAAATTGAAAGGTGTTAATAATCTTACAGCTTAATAAATGATTTGAAGAATATTTAACAGTAGCCAGTAAAGTTGGATTTTGTTTTCCCCTTAATAATAAAAACGTATTTAAAAATTGCATGTTGTGTTCACCTGTGTTATATTTTACTAGTATTTAAATTAGTTTGATGATCTGAAACATTAAATGTGTGACAAACATGCAAAAAAATAAGAAATCAGAATAAGAAATAAGAAAACACTTTTTCACACCACTGTATATGTTGAAATATTTGGGATCACAGATGAACTGACAGCACAGGTCAAGTTTCAGTCTCTTTTCACACTCACCATTTTCCAGTGATGTACAAGGTTTGATTAATGAGAGATTCTGCTTGGCTAACTAGTCGAGTACTTTGGAGTTGATGGTGGGGTTAATATAAAAAGCAGCACATAAATGTTCTTTTGAATTGCTCTCCATAAATGAATGTTCACTGGCATCATGTTCAGCAGGCAATTTAACAGTATTGTGGGTAATGTTGGAAACCGGTATCCAAAATGAAAATTGACAAAAAGAAAAAGTTGAAAACCACATAACAATAAACTCAGAATGTCATCATAACATAATTATATTGACATGCTAGTTGTTATTTCTTAAATATGCATTCCTTTATTGTCAGTGGTTATTGGTGTTGAAAATGTATTGTAGTTTTGTTCTGATCAAACAGAATTCTTCCTGCCTAATACGTGTGCTCATGTTCCCAGAGCTACAGTGTCACACTTTGGAAAGAAAAAAAAAATCAAAACGTATTCAGAAGCAGAGAAACACCTGATCAGTATCAACTTCAAGCATCAGTTTCACCCTAACATGTTCCCACTCTTTTCCTGTTTTTCCTTTTTCTTCTCCTTTTTCTGTCCGTCCTTTATTCGTTCTTCCCCCTAAAGCAAGCGACACGTTTGGCAACTTGAGGCGAGTCTGCAAGGTTTGAGGGTCTCCAGGAGAGGGTGCACTTATAAAGCAAGGGCTGGACCCCATCAACAATCAGCACACAGTAACAGACTTTCGAAGAAAAAAAAAAAAAAATAGTTTTGCACAAGTTTTGGACTGTGTGGTGTTTTGGTGAGTGCGTGTTTACGGATGTCTTCATTGGATGGCTGTGCATCGACACGTTTCTGAGAGAGCATGCCTGTTTCATTTAGACATTTCCATCTGGTGCACTTGGAATGCCAAAACCAACCAAAAAAAATCCACAACTATTATGCTTCCAAAATAAAGCTTGATTATAGATATTCAACCAACTCTACATTCCATCCAACACTCCATCAAGCTGTGATAAAATCCTGACATGAGAAAACTGAGGTGTATTTTTTTTTTTTTCTTTTTCTATGAAGTATATTCGTACCATTGACAAAGTGTGTAACTGGAGTTTATCCTGTACTGGTGTATGAATTGCTTCTATGTAATAAAAATACAAGTTCATCTTTATTCACACTATTTCTCCACCCAAAATAAATTATTGATGAATGTTAACTCTGTCTCAGTTATTTAGCTTGCATGCCAGTGAAATTGTGGGATCAGCAGATTTTTTGCTTCATCTTTGAAGAAACGTTCAACGGCTATTAGTAGTAAATATGTTTGAGCAAGTTTGGGATCTGAATGAGATGGGTCTCACACTAAGTGTTTTAGCAGGGTATTTCAGAGCCAGGGAGCAGACGCCAAGTTGGCACTAGCACTGGAACGTTAATCTGGTGTTAACAAGTCCTTGAGAGATGCACACTGCTTTCGTTTCACGTTTTAGCCTCGTGCTCTCCCTTATGATCCTTATGAACTCCTGCTCTCCAATTCCAGATCAGTAAATCAAGCGAAGGTTCATATTAGTCAAGCCTGTGCATCACCTTCCCTGCTGAGTTGATTTTACTGTTTGTAGCCTTGACCTGAAGGAAGCACTAATGCAGAATTAGGAAAATGAAGTGAATTTAAATTAGATTTATTGGAAGCCAGCAGCAGACAGGTGTTCTGTTAATGATTTCTCAACAAACTTACTCCACCTAAAAAAAAAAAAAGAAGACAAAATTAAAAAGTATTTTTTCTGGCCCAAGGCATGCTCTCTCTCTCTCTCTCTCTCTCTCTCTCTCTCTCTCTCTCT
>JAAIIK010000010.1:7103048-7127046 GCA_014706435.1 Silurus glanis
CTCTCTCTCTCTCTCTCTCTCTCTCTCTCTCTCTCTCTCTCTCTCTCGCACTCTTTCTCCCCCTACCTGCTATACACTTGCAAAGCACTACTGTTGACACACAGGAATCCAGACCTTCACACACACACACGCACATACACACACTCACACACATATGCACTCACACACACTCTTAGACCAGGAAGATTCTCCCCAACACACAACTCGCTCCTCTCTCCCTCTGACTGAGAAGAACAGGAATCCAAAAACAGTGGACTCAAGGACTAATCTTCTTTCTCCCTGAATTGTTTTTGGTTTTGAGAGGGAGAGAGGGAGCAAAGGGGCAAAGAGAGGGAAGAAAGCTAGATGAAGCTCGTGCATTTTAACTAGATAGGACAGGCAGCAGTTGTGTTTTCGTTTTATGTTTTATGGTTTCTTTGTGTGCTGCTGAACTGCAGATCAGAGGTTGGGAATTTTGAACTGAAAATCTTGTCTAGCTTCCAGCGCCTCTCTTGCATGTGTATGGACGGTTGTGCTGGTGTGTGGCAGAAGAGGGGAAAAACACAGAATTGAGAACACGAGGCAGTCATGGACACCACTGTGCTTCAAACGAGTACTTCAATGGACCGGATTTGCACGCTGGTGGTGGCCAAAGTCCATTCCAGGAGTTACTGACGACTTTCAGGTAAATTTTTTGCATCAATCCCTAAAAGTCTTTGTTCAACCAACATGTCTTCCATAACTCCATTTTATTATAGCTTGTAATTGTTATTGACTATGTTTTCATATTATATTGTTAAGTTTTCTTATTATGCCTATCTAATGGTGTTTGTACAGAACCCATCTTTAAATTATTCCACTTTTTGCTTCCCTTGAGGCATGGGCTAAGGTCCAGTATGAGTTGCTTGGATAGCAAGCAGAGACACTTCCCTTCAGCCCTTCCGTTACACTATCACACACGATAAGATGCCAACGAGCCAGCTTGAGAGCTTGTTGTGTTTGCATATCTAATGATGTGTCGGCTGTGTGTGATGTGGAGTCCTGTGTAGGGCTGTAACAGTGAGCGTGCAGCTGGAGAAGCGGAAGGCAGGTGAGTGCATGTCCAGGGCACGCAGAGAGGAGAGCTGTAAAAAAAAAAACAAAAAAAAAAAACACCTGAACATTGCTGCATGACAGAAGAGCCTTGCTCTCTTTTCTCTACTGCGTTGTGTCCACTGATTTGAAGAAAGACATGTCTAATGGTCTTTGATTGAACTTATATTTTTGATACCTTTTTCTTGAGTCTGCCAGTGTCAGTTACTGCCTGCTTACAGTCATGGCCAAGCAGCAGTTTTAAGCTGAAGTTTGTTAATCCTGTTTGATGACTGATCAATGAGTCTAAGAGAGTTTGTGTCTTGTATACCTGCTGTACAACCAAGACAATAAAAATTCTCTTTTTATTAAAGGTTTGTTTTTGTCCATGATCTTATTACTGAGTGGATGGTTGTAGTGACCCGAAGAGAGCGTTAAGTGCTGCAATTTCGAAGTGACGCACTGTGTAAATTACAGCTATGTGAATAATATAGCACTTCAACTCGCTAAATAATCATTGAGTGCAGCTCAAATGCCTTAAACTTTAGGCTGGAGATAAATCATTGTGGGTTATGCTCAAGAGAGGAAAGGAAGTTGTATGACACATACCGTATCAGATGACAATAAAGTCATATTCATTCTTCGTTCTTTGTATTACTTCTTTGTCATATTACTGTCACTGTAATAGAGAGATCTCAGTTGCATTTCTCGCTGTATCAGTGCATCTGTTTGTGTCCTTGTTGAATGAAACGATATCAGGTGGCTTTTCAGGCTCCCAGGCGAGATACGCCATGTAAAACAGACGAATTATGTAATGAACCCATTTTTCAAACCACCCTATCATTAGAACACAGCAGACAGATAAAACCGTCGACAAAGAGGTCATCTGAGATGATCTCATTATGCTAGTGGACTGGAGTTAAGAAACAAGAGGTCAATGTTTTGTACTTGAAGTAAGAAACAATGAGAAATATGGGATGAATCCCTAAGCGAGTACTTACTTTGTAATAAAATATAATCTTTATGAAGACAGTGAGGGAGGCCAGACTAAAGGAATGTCTATCAAATGCTTGTTGTGCCCAGATGTGCCAGGTTCTGTTTGTGTATGTGACTCAGGGTAGGGTCAGCGTCTTACACCGTTTACTCATTCTCTCATGTGTCTGTCTGGCATACAGTAATGTCTCCATTCAAACCCAGCTCATTACATCTCAGGAGCAGATGTGGGAAGACAACCGTGCATAATGGACAGGTGGCTTCTTACAAGCACAAAGTTCAGACATGACTTATTTAACATGCAAAAATGCAGTCTGTTATTAATTTAAAGGTGAAGCTCAAGTATAATGCTAATTATAGTGCTAAATATGCAAACTTTAGCAAATTTATCTTGACTGATTGATTCAATCCAAGATCATCTGTAATCATTCAGCATCTCTTTGTCACGTAGCTGTCCATTGATTGTTAGCTAGTTGTTATCTAACGAAAGAAGCAAACTTTAGATACCACATGACTTGAAAGCTTGCGTTACAGTCAAGATCCTTCAAAGTGAGTCATTTTTTTATTTACATCACATTTACAGTGCAGAATTTATACACTTCATGTCCTAACTGATTGATTTACTTTTGTTCGTTGCTTAAATATTTGGATTCTTCACCCTGAGCCATTGCACATCCTGTGGCAGTTATTGTTAACGTAGGAATTCGGGATTTAAATGCAGCATGTCTTTTTGGCAAGTCCCTTCTGATTTACAGTTTCATTTACCTCCCTGTTCTCCCTCTATCCCTCCATCTCCACCCTCCTCTTCCTGTATCTCCTCCCCTTGTGGACTCCCTTTGGAGCACCTGCCCCATCACCTGTCAGTCAGAGGAAGCAACCCAGCTCTGGATCTGCACCTACATGTATTTGGGCTGCAGATTTGTTTTAAAAGGACTCTGCGGCTTACTAATGAAACCTCCACCCTTCTTCCCTCCCCCTTCTGTCAGTCCATGGTTTTTAGGTCAACGGGACTACGGAGGCTAAAAGAGGCCCTCAGGGGCACCTGGCTTTGTTGCTATTGCCATTTCACTCAACTCTGTTTGCCAGGCTTATAGTTAATAGTACACACAGAGTTGCCAGAGCTCACCTGCAGAATGAGTAGATGGTGAAGGAAGAGGAGCAGGGCTGTGGGGGTTGGAGGATTTGACCTTCTGAAACCTCACCTGGGGCGAGTTGCTGTGGCACCAGCGACCAGGATGTAGTCACACAAAACGGAGTCTGTTGTTCTGTTGCATGAGCCGAGGCACACAAGGCTCTGTGTTCGTTTCCCACCGCAGCTTGCTGGGCAATTTGAGTGGAATGACAAGAGCTTAGTTATTTGGGGAATGCAGAAAGTGTCTGCATGTTTAAGACCTTTGTTGGGAACAGGCATGAGGGGGTTGGGAGTTTTTTGGAGACTGGTCATGGAAATGAACTTAATTTCTTACTGTCTTTCTACCTTGATTGTTCTGCAGACATGACAACATTTGCACATTGTGCATTGGACCTCTATATGTTATGGTCAGAGTACAGTGGTATGAGTTATCACTCAAAATGCATACACGGATGAGCCAAGTAACATATAAATCTGGAGCTGACACTGGATTGATATGTTCATATATGTTTTATTACTCTACAAAATTAATCAAAGGCTAGAGCCAAAATAATTTTTTGACCACAAACAACTCTACAATTTTAGCAGGTCTGCATGTGCAAAACAAACAAACAAAAAAAAAAAACGCCTCAACCCAGTGCTCCAATATGTATAGATTATAGAGCATAATCTGAGTCGTTATTGCGCCTCATTTATTGCTATTCGTCCCTCTCATTAATCTATGTGCAGCCAATATCATGCTCCATTGCTGCAACTGATGTGTTTCATTTAGACCTACACATACCCACACATGCACGCCCACCTACCTACATGGTAGAGTAAAAAAAAATGGCATTTTCTGTTCCCTCCAGTCCCTGTACTGACCACTATTTGAGTGAATTTTTTATGAGCTTTTTGTTCGTATCTCCATGTGTGTGGGTTTGTCTTTGTAAAACGATCCTCAATAAGCCTGCAGGTATGTGTAAAAGGCCCATCCCTGGCTCACACCTGTCTAGCTCTGAAGCCTGCAGGCTGTTTCAGGCTCCCATTTGGCCAAGTCCCATCACATCTAATACGATACCGTGCAAGCTTTGCTCAGGCACTTACCTCGGGAATGACTCTGCGCAGAGAACACGCAGCTAGCTCAGCAAAGCCGTTATTGTGTAGTCGGCTTTCAAGAGGCTTTTGAAAGACTTGCGAGTGTCACGAACCGGTCCGTGTTTAAACATGAAGAGACGCGATTTTGTTTTTTAACTACTAACATCTGACACCGAACTAATAGTTTTCACAAGAACTCTTGGTTCATTTTTAACTGAATGTAGAACAAATCTAAAGAAATGCTCATGGGATGGTCAAGGTGTTTTCAAGAAACAGATCACATTTCAAAACAAATAGCCGTGTGTAACTTGTACTTACTTGCCTCTGTCCTGATAGTTACCTGGAGGGGGAGGGGGAGGGGAAATTTTGGCTCAGTTCACCAGCAGAGCTAAACCAAAAAAAAAAAACCCCAAAAAAACAGGACATTGAGTACAAATTAATTAATCATAAGTGGGTCATTATCTCACTGCACCACAACTCGTTTACATCTAAGGTCTGATTGAGCAGTTTAATTGTTCCTGAACAAGTATAATTAAGTGAATATATGCAGGAAGATTTAAATGCTCTTATAGTTACAGTTAATATGGCAATAATGCAGTAAGGTGGAGGTAAATTAGAACGTTATTAGAATGTATGTATGAACAGAAGTAAAAAAAAAAAAAAGAAACTAGAGTTAGAGCAATGCCACTGTGGCTACAAAGTCTGTACTGGAAATACGATTTGTTTTTTTGCATGCATGAAAATGCTAAAGAATCCACACCGCTAGCATTAGCCACCAACTAGGAAGCAGTGGCTAGCAGCTAACGCTAACGCTATGGGTTCTTTACTGTTTTATATCCCTCTTCAAGAATTTCTCTTAAAAGGAGAAAATCATGACAATTCTGCATAGCGAGGGAGTGAATGAATGAAGGATGGAAGGAATGAAGACGTAAAACACGCACACTGTGTAAAACCATTTATTTAATTTTATTTTGGCAATTTAATTTGTGCCAATTTAATTGATTACTCAATTTAATCAACATTTTAAAAAGTGTATTGCATTAATTTGATTTATTTTGTTCTATGTTTTTTATAAAATATTAAAAAAATATTATTTTATATATATAAGCAGGCATTTTATTTAAATTTATTTTTAAAATGTAAACTGTTGAAATGATAATCACAAATGTTAATAATAATAAACTGGGTTATTAAATAAAGCACAACCAATTTTATGTTTTGCATTTTTTTCCCCCTAACTGTACCAAAATTAAAAATTAAAAGTTTGCTACACTTTTTCTGTTCTCCAGGATATTTTCTTTTTCTTTCTCTCTCTAAGACTAAACTAGCTAAAATCCCTTCCCATATCCCGTTATCAATGCAAAATTTTTTTTTTTTAAATAAATAAAAGTGTTTTTTATATGTGGGACACAAGAAGTGATTTTTATGTGTTTATTTTTTAGCTTAATAACCATTAGTGTAGCTATCTCTCTATTATTCTCTGGGTTGTCTGTCATCCTGACTTATCCCTCTGAACATTTAAACAAATTTCACCATGATTGTATCAGAAAGGATTGACATTTTCAAAATAAAATGTATTTCTGGAGCTTAGATCTGCTCCCTATTCACATAAACTAAAGACAGGTTTAGACAGTGTGCTTACAGCAGTCTTTCAAGATTATTACTCGTCATACTATATGAGACATCCCTAATGAAATCTTTGCCAAATTCTGCAATGCACTTCAATAATGTGTTCTTCGTGTCAGATTATATGTTGAAGATTCTCTAATGATAAACCTGTAATTAAAAACTTTCTAATATTTGATCATTTAATCAATCAGCTTGATCTGTGGAGTGAAAAAATTGGGTGTTGCATTTAAAAAAAAAAAAAGTTGAGGTAATAAAGATAAGCATATTCGGTTAATATTTTGCTATCGCCACTACCGTTTGTCTCCTACCAGTGAACACAGATTTAGCTTACAATAAAATAAACAAATGAATAAAAACAACTTCATATATATATATATATATATATATATATATATATATATATATATATATATATATATATATATAACAGAACATAATTATTATGCTTCAAATTTAAAGTAACTGTTTGCAAAAATTTGCCTTTTTTTTCCATTCCAGATGGTCTAAAATGTGGCACTGTGCCATGCGCAGTGGCAAAACGCTCCTTTCCCTGATAATGAATGTGCCAATCTAAACACAATCAGAGCAGTGAGGTGGAAAAACAATGCCCACACATGCCTTAGGTCATATTCACTTTCACTAAACTATTTACTTGCTTGTTTTTTTAATTGGGTTTTCTTTTCAGACTACACTTTGCCTGTGCATACAATAAACCCACTCCACTATGACAGGAAATTCCCAGCACAGGGTGTTCTGGTGCATTTTTTTTAACCACAGCATTTTTTGTGTTTATGTGTCAGAGTGATCGAGAGGACCGTCTGAGTTTGTTTTACGATGAGGTCATTGGGTCAGCAATGTGACTGCCCCAAACAGTGACTGGCATGGACATGGGAACACCAAGGCATGTTCAATAAATGGACTGTCTCCTTTGGGCAGAATCTGTCTCTCACCATCTCTCAAGTGTTGCAGGCTTGTGTGAGGGTGATGCTTTATAATGGGTTAAGCTAGGAATTCTGTGACTGTCATGGTTGAGTAAGTAGAGTAAGGCTTAAGGCAATAGGGGGGAGATTCTGACTCCCTCTAAAATGTAAACATAGCAAGCATTTACTCCCAGCTGCTCCTGCTTACCCTGTTCAAGGTAAAGTCCATACCTGTTAAAATTCAAATCCACTCCTCTACTCTTATCACAGATAAGAGTGTTTGTTTTGTTTTTTTTACTGGAAAGAAATCCATTACTCATGATTAGGCATGCATTAGACACATTAGGAGAGCATGCAATAGAGTTGCTTATTAAACTTGGACTATGAATTTCAAATGCAATCACCATTAAGTATTAGCTGTTGTGGAACAGCTGTTAGCTCTGTACCAGGAAATATCAATCAAGTCTTAGCCTGAAAACCAATTACCCCAAGCAAATTATTCATTAACCACTATGAATTATTCATTAACAACAGCAAAATGATAATAAAAAAGTCTCCGCCCATGTACAGTATATATATTCAGAGTTTAATACAAGAGTTAATTATTGAAAAAAAACTACATCAATCCAATCACCCTGTCACTTGTGTATTGCTAACTGAAGTGTGTGTAGTGACAGCTTATTCTGAGCAACATGCTTTCTGCAAGTGTGGAAAAGATTGCCTCAAGCTCAATGGCCACCCAGACCCTGGCCAATTAGAGCAGCTGTGTGAGCTTGGGCCAGTGCAATATAACACACAAACAGAAGCCTGTGTCACCACACTGTTAGACCCTGCAACTAAAAGAGACACTCACAATGAGGGAAAATCCCTGAAATAGGGCAAAATAAGAAGCAGGAAGTTTGGAGACTTAACCAAGGATTATAGTCCTGGAAGTGGTTTATGTTCTCATTTTAGTTTGTGAATAGTACATTTTTTCTTTTGCTTCCCTCCCTATTAGTCTGCATTTGTAAAGTTCCTTTTCAAGACTCTTGCTAAATTAGGTTGAGAACACTAAGAAATTATTTAGTAACCTAAGTAAGTAAATTATAAACTATTGTTGAAACGTTGCACATTTCATTACTAGAGACCCTCCATCATGCTGATTATCATCAGACAACATGGAGATAAACTATTATACAGTAGGAATGACCAAAAATAGCCACTAATGCATCATAAGTGGCCTAAAAAATATAATAGTGCAAACCATAACCTATACAGAATATACTTTATGACAAAAACACTTATTAACTCATTACATAAATCACAAAAACCTATATTAATTATACAAATGTTACATAATGGAATAATGGTTTAGACTTGTTTTATACAGACATGCCTATGAATATTAAACTACAGTAATCCTCTGTTTATTGCGGTGGTTACGTTCCAAAACGTAAACGCACACGATAAACGAAAAAGCGCGATAAACGGACACCATACCAAAAATGCTATTTTATGTATACAGTACTGTACTGTATTAACATTTTACTTCATTTTATAATTATAATATCATATATTATATATAATTATAATAATTATATTTATATTAATAAATTCCATTATTTCAATATTGAAGTCCCTATAAGCTTTTTGGCCTATCGTGCTATCCGGGAGAGACCAGGAAAATCAGCGAAACAATTTAGTTTAGTGGCAACTATCACAATGATAATTTATTCTTTATTTTGTACTTGCTATTAGAGGATTGTTATTTATTGCCTTTTCTCCAAATTTAAAAATTATAGATAGTTTCTTGAATGATTTTGTTATGGCTGTGTTTTTCCCATTAAGATCTATGAACTTACAAACATTACATGATTTGGTTATTTACTTACACTGAACTAAGGAGTCATTATTTTAGAAAGAGAGCGAGAGAGAGAGAGAGAGAGAGAGAGAGAGAGAGAGAAAAGCTAGCAACCTACATTATTATATATAAACTATGGCTGTCAAAATTAATGCATCGATAATTATGTTAACATTAACGCAAATTAATTTTAACGGCACTAATTTTATTAATCGCGCGATTCATACACATGCATTTCTATTTCTATTTTTATTAAAAATAAACTAACAAATAAATAAATAAAAAGAGGGGAAATGAAAACCCTCAATGCCACACACATTTATTCACAACCTTCATTCTTTACTCAGATATAAAAAATAAATAAACATACATTTGCATGAAGCATTCGTATTTTTCATGCCCCTGTTTTAGAGTATTAAAATCTTGAAAAGTGTTATTATTCACAAGTTAACTCGTGACAAATGTGTGATTAATCGGATTTTATATTTTAATCATTTGACAGCCCTGTTTATAGAAGTATTACTTTTATAATTTCAAGCTTATAGAATAAGAAAATCTAAAGTTTGAAATGTATGAAATAATCCAAAATGTCCTTTTTCACATCTACTCTATAGGATTTATGTAATCAAATATAATATTTCATTAGAAACTATTAGATCAATTATACCACAGTAAAGACACTTTCACTTGATAAGATTAATTTTTTTTTTGCCAGGTTGTCCACTGTTAATAATATTTGTACTGTGTAGCAAAGTGATACTGTCCTTCATTAGTACTAACAAAGCAATTCATTATACCATTTCAGATTACTGTTAATTCCTTTGATTATTAATTACATCAACTTACAACATACATTTACTATGAATTTTGAAATTTCTCTTGCACAGCTACTGAGTTATTATAGCGAAAGTGTTGCTATTAAATCTACATTTCCTCTTCATAACTGTGTGCAGTCTCCAACATAAACTCCATGCACTGTTGTGGATAATGGATACTTTGATGTGCCCCAACCTGACAATGAGCAAACACTGATTAGTTGATTGAAAATTGCATAGAAACCGACGGTATTCACAGCTCAGAGATCACGCCAGCTTTAACTGTCTGTGTGTGCTTACGCACTGTGTCAGAGAGAAGAATTCGCTTCTTTAATCACAGCCATCTTAAAAGACCTGCCATGTCTCTGTTCATTTAGCATGCAGACACAGTGACTTAAAGGAGCCTAGTGAAATTACAGGGAAAATGAGAACACCAAAGAAACGTACGCAAATAACACCTTCAGAGAAAGACAAATTACATGTTTTTTTTTCTTTTTTATTGTAAACCATAAACGACACAGGACATTAAAGTGATGGAAAAGGTGTAAGCTAATGGGCTGTAATGGAGTGTGTAATGGAATTCATTTTGCCAGGAAGGTTATGGACAGCATTAAAATGTCAAATTGCAAGACTGCAAGGTTTGATTTAATTTTATTGCATGTCAGTGTATGCCAACTTTGTTGTTCTAAGGTTTCTAGAGGTTTAATAATTAAAGAATGAATAAACTTTGGAAAATCATATCTTAAGTGTACTAGGGCATAAAGAACCTTTGCACTGTAGTAATCAGTGTAGCTGAGTGGGTTTAGTTTACCGATCAAATCTCCACTCATTTTGAATTGTACTTCATTTTTGTGTGTGTGTGTGTGTGTGTGTGTGTGTGTGTGTGTTTGTGTACAATCCCAATCTGTTCCCACACCTTCTCAAATCTCCTGTGCACCTAATAGCCTTCTGAAAATAAAGAGATCCTTTGTTTGGCACAGGGAACAGGTAACCATTTGTGCAGTGCGTCCTCTGTGTTGTGTTTATGCGTGATTGTAATGTGTGTGCTGTGGTGGTGGAGATGGGTTTTAAATTGGCAATGAGTTTATTCAAAGCAAGTGGACTATATTTTATGCTTGTCATGCCAGGTTTGTCCCAGGGGTGTCCTTAATATAGTTCCAGTAAGTGGAACAACTAATATTTCAGGCAGAATCAAAGCCTGAGACTAAAGGAAAAAAAAAAAAATCATTTCTACATTCTTTGTGTGTTTAGGGGGAAAAAGATTTACCATTTCCCTTTTATTTACCATAAGGCCCTGATCATTCAATGTATGATTTTTTTTTTGTCATAAGAAATATACCTGCGTTTTTGTTTTTGTTTTTTCAAAATGTGTCCTTGAGATTTTTGGATCTTCAAAAAATAAGTTTTGGGTCAATTACAATGACATAAGGCACAGGTAGTAATATGTGCAGGTGCTCTACTGACCTAGTTTGTTTGTTCAACTCAAAGGAAGTGTGTGGAGAAAAAGAAGGGTAAGCAGAAAGTAACAGATTTTCTTCCAATGAGATGATTTTTCACACACTTTTCAGTCCGTTCAGTAATTGTATTTTGGACTGCTGACTGATATCTCTTGGCTGTGAACTAGTGCTGCAGTGGCTATGCAGGACTAACAGTGTCTGGGATAAACGTGGCAGAGGCAGAGGGAGGGGGATAAGTACAGGGGCTGAGAGCTGAGAAACCACACTCTTTAATTAAAGCAGGAAGACAGCACTGAGACTCTGACAGAGCCCAACCATGCACAGGGGGAGGAGAACAGTCTGCTCTAAAGTTAGCTTTACCCAGCAACACCAGGATGTGCACTGACAGATGGGCTTTGGTGTGTCCAAGCCTGCCCTGGCAAGGAGAAATTATGAATGTTTTCTTCAGTGTATGAGAAAGCATGCTGATGGCTCATTAGCACTCTTGTTAAATGTTTCCTTTAGGGTTCCGAAAGCATTTTATTTTGAGTTTGTTTCTCTGAAGGAACCCTGGATTTTGATTTCAGGAAAAGTAAAGCACTATCCACAACTATTCTTTTGAAATGTGAGATGTTCCAATAATTCTATATCTAAAGCACAATCTTTTTTCATCATATACTATAACACGTCATATTAGTGACATACTACAACCATGATTTGTATTGTAATTGATTCTCAATCTATATATTTTATATCTTCTCCACAGCTCCCATGTGTCATCTAAGCCATGCTCCCTGGCTATGGATTCTCTCTTCTCCCTGACTTCAAGCCGCACCTCCACGTGTTCTGTTGCCGAGCGGAGAGCTCTGCCATGTGGATCCCTGGTTCACCTGAGTCCCAGGCTTTGAACAACTCTCAGGAGAACAGGCCTCTTCTGCGGCAACACATTGCCGTGTGTCAGCAAGAGACACTGGCCTTCATTGACCTTCAGCAGCCTAAAACAAATGGCTTTTGTCCGTCATCGACATTGGGAAGACACAGTTCATCACCATGTTCCTCTGGCTTGCCTCATAATGGACCTTCCTTGAACTGCTGCTTAAATGGAGAGACAAATGCAAACACAGCCCATGTAAACCTTGACCAGGATAGACATGACAGGGAAGAAGTTCAGGACAATATCAGGGCACCCTTTGTGGACTCACTTAAGACAGACTCTGAAACATTTTTACCACCATGTAGTCCCAAAGATCTGTTCCTTCCCCTGTCATCAGTGTTTGAGTGCAGGAGCAGGGACTCTCTGAACTCTCAGCAGGCCAGCTCTCCCTGCCCCTCAGCAAGCCCAGTGCCACAGAGCCCTGAACACTTTCGTCTACAGAGACGAGCATCACAGGGAGCTTCAAAGGAGAAGTCCCTGCGTAAGTGGTACCATAATTTAGCTAATTCATGACACATTTTTGTCTTAAAAAGACACTGTGGATTAGACGGTGTAATGCTTATTCAAAGTTATGGCCTATGACTTATACATTTTGTAACAGTATAACCTAGTTCCACTTATAATTTGAGACATTTAAGACTATTTGAAACAGAGATAAATACTATGAATTCCTAAATTTAATGCTTGTATTATTTGGTTACCAATTCTGCACATTGTGTATCATGTGACAGGGCGCAAGATGAGGGTGTACTCACCTGACAGTGTAAGTGATGACTCTCTAAACAGCCCAGTACTCGAATGTGACCACCTGTTCCCTGGATCCTTTGAGTCCTTCATAGAGGAAGAGTTGGGATTAGTGGGCTCCACCGTGCCCACATTGCAGAGTTCCAGCTCTTTCTTAGATTTGGATGAAGAGCCTAGACTTCCTTCCATTTCTACCCAATCACCGCTGGCTTCAGATCCCACGACTGAGGATGTGTCATTGGGGGGAAGGGTGAGTGAGGGAAGGACCAGAGAATTGGACTTAGGGGATGGTGGGTCTCTCCAGGGGTCAGCCTTCTTAGGTGCAAACTCACAACCCATGCCCCTGGCCCGATCCCGTTCCTCAGACCATGAACGACGACGATTCTCAGCCTCTGAGCTCATATCAAGACTTCAGCTTTCACAGAGGAAAAACTCATTCAGCCTAAGACTGGGAAAATCACTGTCTGCCCGAGTGGCCTCCCGGGACCGTCACCAATCTGTAAACTCTGGTCCAGACTGTGAGTGTTTTTAAAACTTATTATATTTCCACTCCAAATTAATGCATTATGGAAGTATTTTACCTAACATTTAATATAGCAGAAAAAAAGACTATCAGATCTCTTTTGGTTAAAAACTGTTTCTGGGATTTTCGTTCTGACACATGGATGCTACTCACCCCCTCACTAATTTCTCTGTCTGTAGACAAACTCAACACCAGGCAGCACCTTTCAGCGGGTTCAAGTGACAGCACGCCACATAGCCCGGTGGGATCTGCGCCACCACTGCCCTCTGCTGACAGCACTCTGCCACAGCACAGAAGAAGTTCCAAGCTCAGGTGATTTATCGCATTGAGCCATCATTTTTCCATCTTAACCATCATATCATTTAAACATTTTTATTGTTCTTTTACTCTTACCTGCAAAGTATGAGAAAAGATTCAATCGATGAGAATGCAGACACCCCACTTCAAAGTTCCAAACGCCTCTCAAGGTTTCTGCCTAGTTGTAAGTGTGACCTTAAGGGGTATTTATAAAGAGGTTGGGATACTTGAAAATGCACATTTCCTTCATCCTTCTTTTTTCTATGCTAGTGGTCCTGTACCAGGAATACAGTGATGTGGCAATTAATCGTGAGATCCAGAGACAACAAGGAGCCGAGCCTGGAATGGAAGATGATCGGGGTGGGGACAGTGCATCCCCGAGCAATCTCTCTCCCTCCAGTTCCTTTCGTTCATCACGGGGCTCTGCCTTCTCCCTCTGGCAGGACATTCCTGATGTGCGCACCAGTGGACAGCTGGACAATTTTAGCAATGAGGAGCGCAAACTGCAGGAGGTATTTCCATTGCTGCCCTTAGTTGCATCTATCCACTTTAGTTTAACAGGTACATATTTCTTACAGACTTATCCACTGGTTTTGACACTTTATCTCCCACTTCAGGCTAAGTTTGAGTTGGTGACAAGTGAAGCTTCGTACATACGCAGCTTGTCCATAGCAGTTGACCACTTCATGATGTCTTCAGAGCTGAATGAGTGCTTGGGGGCTCAAGAGAAACAGTGGCTTTTCTCCAAATTGCCTGATGTCAAGGATGTCAGTGAGAAGTATGTAGACAGGATGAATGAAGTATGCAGGGTGGCTGTGCTACCTGCAATGTTTTTTTTGGTGAAATGTCCTTACACATGTCACTTTTGTTTTATAAACCCAGCCCCTGTTGTTAGTGTATTTCCACTTATTTAAATTGATTGATTTTTCCATTAGATTTTTACAGGATCTCGAGCACCGGTTAGAAGCAGACATCTTGCGCTTCGATGTGTGTGATATTGTCCTGGACCACTGCCCTGTGCTACGGAGGGTCTACCTTCCTTACGTTACTAATCAGGCCTACCAGGAGCAGACGTACCAACGGCTTCTGTAAGCTGTTTTACTATTTGAAACTTATTTACAAATAGAAGCTTAATTTTAGGCTTTCCCAATTTATTGTCATTGTATAGTCGATGGCTTATAGTTGGATGAAGCTTGAGCTGATTTTAGGGTAAAATGTCTTAATTGAGTATTCACTTTTACTGGCCAGTGGAAGAAGACTTTACCTAGTGCACTAGAACAGAGCATGAATCCGGTAGCTTTGATGTTCACCATGTGATTCCTTTTTTTTGTAGACAAGAGAATCCCCGCTTCCCTGGAATCCTTGCCCGTTTGGAGGAAGACCCAATTTGCCAGCGCCTCCCCCTTACATCATTCCTCATTCTGCCCTTTCAAAGGATCACACGGCTGAAAATGCTGGTGGAGGTGGGCAGCATATCCACTGACCAACTATTGATCATTCCTCATTACTAAATCCCGGGTATTTTACAAGAATGGTAGTTTTCCATGTATAATTGTACCAAATCACTTCTACAGACCAAAACATAGGACTGATTTAAACTTGTTACAGAACATTCTAAAGAGAACAATGCCTGGTTCACGAGATGAGGACACGGCCACCAAGGCGTTTAATGAACTGAAAAAGGTAGCAGTGTTCCAATTCTCTTTTAAATGTACATGCCCCTGATCAATTTTGATATGGACAATGTAGAATTCCCAATAACAGATATGCTAAAATGAGATATACAGACTAATTATTTATCTGAATTAAGATGCCCCATAATGTGCTGATACAGATTATAAAGGAATGCAACTCCAGTGTGCAATCCATGAAGAGGATGGAGGAACTAATTCATCTCAACAAGAGAATACACTTTGAGGGAAAGGTACTAAAAATCATACTACTACAAATATCATGGGTAAATTTGGTAAATTCTTAAAGTTCATTATTTTGCCTCTTGTGCTTTTTCTTTCCCCCCTTTTCTTTCTCTCTCTTTCACTGTAGATTTTCCCTCTCATCTCTCAGTCTCGTTGGCTAGTAAAACATGGTGAACTACTAGAGGTGGACACACAAACCATGAGCATATCCGGGTCAAAGTTTAAACTGCCTACACGCCCTGTGTATCTGCACCTGTTTAATGACTGCCTTTTACTGTCCCGGAGAAAAGAGTAAGTGAATAATGAAAACGTGGCAGTGAAGGGTGAGTGTGGGAAAGTTAGCAAAAAAGATTTACATCTGTTTTTTTAGACTGAACATGTGGTGTGGTTTTTTTTTTCCTCCCCACAGTTTGAAGGTTAGCAAAAGTCAGCATTTTTCTTACAACCCCTTATTAGTGCTGACTGACAACCAGCTAACAAACAGTCTGACACACATTATAGTTTATAAATTAGGATACTTACGCAGACCTGTTGTTTCTGTTCCCTTTAGCACGTGGAAATTCATGGTGTTTGTGCATGCTAAGATTGGTGAGCTAAAGGTGAAAGACTTGAGTCAGAAGCTTCAGGGCATCTCAGGCTTCATCTTCCTTCTGCAGCTGTGCGAAGGCCAGCAGCTCAAATATCAGATCCTGCTCAAGTCACAAACAGAGTGAGGCCTATATTCCATTAAACTCACAACCAAGTGTTCCTCATGCCTTGAGTACTGTGAGCTAAAGTGATTATTTGCCTGTAGTATGTTTTGTGTTAAAAATAAAAAAAAAAAATCCAGAATCTCACAAGCTTTAACATTTTATCCGATTTAACAAAACAGACAGACAAACTGCTAAGCAAAAGAGTAATTAGAAAACCAACAATGATCCAACAAGCTAACAAACAAACAAATATATTTCAAATTCACATTTAATAGATTCACTAACACAGTCTTTGCAGCATTACAATTTCAGGTAAATATTCTACTGATTTCTGACTTTAATCCTCTTATAGAACCCAATAGGTTTTTTTGATTGACATTCTAATTATACTTTACCTTATAACAGATTTTCAACAGATTTTGCCACTGTGATGTGTTTCTTTCTCCAGTTTCCAGACCATTTAACTAAAATATTGCCACTAAACTCTCACATAGCGGAACAATTTGAGTGGGCAAAGAAAGTGCATTGATTAAGGACTAATTTCAGATTGATCTTTATTAATATACATTAATAGAAACCTTGTCAGATCCTGGATATTTAAACAAACAGGATACTTTGAATCTGCACTAGCAGCTTTTCTTGCAAGTTTTTTATAACCTTTCCACTCTGAACTCTAAAGGAGTGGCAAACAGCGATGGATCACAGCCATGATTCCTTCTGATCCAACTCTAGTGCACACTAGTGAAAACGAGGGTAAGATCACTTTAAGACTGCGTTTATATTTGAATAAGAACAAAAAAATGTATATACACTGAAAAGAAGAATTTGGACTCTGTTTTATCTTTGTGCAGATCTATCTCAGGTTCAGTGCATTAAGAGCTACCAGGCCCAGGAACATGATGAACTTACACTGGAGAAGGCAGATATCCTTCAAGCTAAAACCATTACAAGTGATGGTATGATACCAGATAATGAATATTTAATGTTTTTTTTGTCAGTTATTTTAAGATTATCTGGGACACTGGGTGAATATGATGGATTATGGGATTTGACAAGTTTGACGATTTTCATTGTTTCTCGCTTCCCAGGATGGGTGGAGGGGATCCGGTTGTCTGACGGAGAAAGGGGCTGGTTCCCCAAAACATATGTGGAAGAAATTACGAGTCGAAGCGCTCGTTTACGAAACCTAAGGGAGAATATTCGCATCAAGTGCGTCACCCAGAAACTAGAGGGCGAGCCTCAGTGAGGGCATGTAATATAGAGTATCATTTTATTTAAAACCATGATTTATAGAAAGAGAAAAATTTTATTTGATGTTACATTCTTAATTTTTTTGAAATGATCAAAAACCTGGATGTTCACACTAAACTTGGTAGATTTCCAAAACAGTAGGCACATACTTGCAATAATATAGCTACACATAAAAAAAAAAATCAGTATCAACTTTAACATTACATTCTTGTTCTTTGTTGCTATTTGCATCTGTAGATATGTAGCATTTTTAAGGAACGGTTTGGGGAAATATAAATGATTTACTTCCAGGATTCTGTATACCTCCAGTGTAGCTTATCGGACAAAAAATGTTTGGTGTTCAAATTCAGCTTCTTTAATTCGGCCCTGGAGCAATGAAGCTAAATCAACTTTCACATTCACCTCAGATGACATTCTTTCTCATTGGTTGGCTGAGTCACACCATTGGCACATATAGTAGACACAGATCATAGATGTCAGAGCAGGTTATGCATGCATTTCATATTTTAAATCTATAAACCAAATCAAACGATTGAATTGGTTGCCAGAAGAGTTTTCAGCGCTGTAGCTTTGCCTTTTTTTTCATAGCAAACAGCACCGACATACTTTGAGAAAGCTGATAATTAAATCTATTTGAGATCACTTCACATCAAGACATGCTCTGGGGAAATTCTTTTCTTTACCCATTTCATTATTGAACACATTTCACAGTGCACAGAATACAGTGCATCCGTCACACCAGTAAAATTGACAAAAACATACAAAATGCTTTGGAAATTAGCTTGTACAGTGTTTTAACACATTTCTGGTGTTTGCATTTCATTAAAAAAAAAAAAAAAAAATTACTTAAATCAAATTTATAATTTGCTGCTGCCAATGATTTGCCTGTTTTTGTTCTACTTTTGACCATTATTTATGATGGTAAGATTTAACGTTTTCATGTGGATATTTTTGTACTTTCTTTTTGGAGGAAAGACTATAATTATAATTATGCTGCGCATGGTCTATAAAGAGCATTAGATATCTTTTCCTGTTTCGTGCATCTTTGTAAATCTCTAAAATAAATACAACTATTATTAACACATATTTGTTTTGTTTTAAACTATAGTTTAGGTGCAGTCGATAGGTGGTAATGTTGCCACCTTCTTGGAGCTCTAGATATTGTCTGTGTGGAGTTTCATTATTCCTCAGGTCTGTGAGTTCTGTCCAGTTTTCTCCCATTGACCAATTACTGGCAGGTGGGTGGACTGGTTGGTTGGCTGAGATAAATTGCCTCTAGCTACGAATGAGTGTGGGAATGTATGTGCATGGTACTGGAATAGACTCCAGATCCACTGTCACCCTGACCAGAATTAAGTGTATAAAACTCAAGTCAAATATAAATCAGTTCTTTTAGTATTCAGTGCCAGTGACCTTGAGCTGAAACACTTCAGAGAAGTTTTCTTGACATTTTGATATATTGCTTAAAAAAATTGATTTGGCCTGGAGTGCTCGCATTCACTCAATTGTTCATCTCATAAAAATGACTTTCTTACTTTCACTTGGGGCTATCCTATTCCAGATCAGCTCACATCTCTGGCCCACATGCATGAATGAGACGAGGTCTGAGGTAAACTGAATAGCTTTATTGTGACAGCAGTACCAAGAACTTCAGACTTCGTCCCTCTGAGATTTGCAACTGTTCTAAATGAGAGCAGTGACAGCTGCAGAATAAGAGCTCAGCACAATAAGATAAGAAGATCTACTGCAGCAGCTCAGGAATGCATGTGTAATGAAAGTATTTATTATGTCTCATAAAGCATTTTTATTTATATATTTTCAACAATATTACAAAGCAATTAAGAAACAAGGCATGTTTGTGGCTTTGTTTGGTAAAGGCACATACATGCATTTTTGCAAGAATTTACTGGTCTATTGCTGCATCTTATTTCAATCTATACATTTAATTACATTTAGATGAACAGCATATCTGTACAAGCCACTGCATGCAAGCCTATGCAAGCCTATTTCCGTTGGGCAGAAACTGTACATGGCAGATCAGAACAGAATAATCCTGTTTAAATGCAATATTTTTTAATGCTGACTGCATATTTTAAGCACCAGTGCTGGAGCACTGCTTGCTCTTACACTTCTGAATGTTTATCTGCTTTAACAGTCCCATTTAAGGTAAGATAATTTAGTGAGCATTGGAATTTGGTGTGTTAGAGCAGGAAAACAAAAAATGTGCAGGACAGATGTTACTCCAGGACATGCAGTGAACCGCTGCATGCCTTTGCTTTTTGACTTCAGCTTCTGCGCTTCTTCGGTATAAGAGGTGGAGGTGTGTGATTAGGAAAGGCTATTGTCTTTTCAGGCTGAAAGACATAAAGCATTACATGTAAATCAGAAATTAAATTTAGCAAATTCAATAATTGTATTTATTTGTTTGTTTTTTGTTTTTCTTGTTTTTTTACCTGTTGCAATTGAAAAATCCAACTCTGGTAGTCTTCTGGGAAAGTGCATGAAACCAATAGAGCTTCCATAAAGTCTCCTTTAAAATAAAAAAGCTAATAAAATACAACATACTGACTGATTGTCCAAGATAAATATAAAATGTTTCGAGGAAGAATGAAAACATTTTATATATACATGCAATAGCAGGTAATCATTTGATCATAATTGTTTTATAATAAAAAAGTAGCTGTTTAAGCTAAGTTTGATTAATTAAAAGAGGTCTTTAAAAACCGTCTTTTTTTTTTTTTTTTTTTTTTTTTTTTTAAAAGTTAAACTCACTTGGTAAGCTACGAAGCTACACCACCATTGTGTGCAGTGAGCTAAAAGTTAA
The DNA here is from genome assembly GCA_014706435.1 of Silurus glanis. Taxonomy (NCBI): domain Eukaryota; kingdom Metazoa; phylum Chordata; class Actinopteri; order Siluriformes; family Siluridae; genus Silurus; species Silurus glanis. Next base: position 7,123,122 of record JAAIIK010000010.1, read on the forward strand.
CTGGCATGACGATCAGTGGAAAAATGTCATAGTGACGTCAACAAAAACACGACCTCACAATACACAAAAGCAATGTCTTTGTAGCGTAGATTGTATACGATGGTCCTGGAAGGCTTAGGTGGATGTCAAATTTGCATGTATTTAGGTTCTTTGACATATCAGCTTCAGATACAGTTATACAAATATTTATTAATCCAACAACAATTATCTCATGACCAAAAATGTAAAGGGCGTGTTGCAGAATTGACCCTTTAATAGATACCTTTGCTTTGGTAGATGTCATGTATTTCTATAAAGAGAGCCCTTCAGTGTTACTCACATTTCTACTAAATACTTACAATATTTTATTGTGTCTCCATCTTTAAATGTCTAAATGTGTTCCAACAACATTAGTAACCTGTAATTTCAAATTCGAGTCTCCCGTGCCGGGCTGATCGCTCCAGAGCTCTGATACTCTTCCTTGGTAGACGTCCCTGTAGTGAGAAGTTGCCAGTATTCAGTATATGTTTGGACAATTATAAGCTGACCACATTGACCAAAATGTGTAATGGTTCAAAGAAAGTCTCTCAGTGGTCACTGTGGCCGAGGTCTGAAAATCATTCAAACTTTATTTCCCTGTTCTTCACACACACACACACACACACACACACACACACACACAATATATATATATATATATATATATATATATATATATATATATATATATGTATATATATATCTATATATAAAAAATTGTGTTGACAATGTTTTTGTATTTAGATATTGTCCTACTTTTAAACATATCAATGGTTTTCCCAGGCAGCTACACAAACAATAAAGGAACCTAATTTAGTATATCACAAAAACAAAAATGTCATGGTTGAGAAATATTATACCTCAGAGTTTCTCACCTCATATTTAACCCAAAGCCGCTGGCTGTCAACAGACAGGATAAGGAGGTCCATAGGAAAGAGCACAAGGAGACGCTCCTGAGGTCCCTGCAAAAGGCAAACCCACACTTTGACATAGATCTATGAAAGAAGCCATTTGTATTTCTTCGATTTCTCACACTTACCAGTCTCTGTGTATTGCTTATGTGGACTAGTGAGAGGTAGCCAGGTTGGCCCATGTGCTGAATAGGGGAGCCCTCCCACTGCAATATGGGAGACTTCAGCAGGTACCTCTTCAACTCCTCCCTCTTCCAGCTCTCATCACAGGGTAACTGTGAGAGAGTAAGAAAATACACAGCTTTATTTACTGTTTATTTCAGCTTTCCATATAAAAAAAACTGTTGATGCAGTTTTTGAGTGTGTGGTTTTTGTCCACATGATGGCGTATAAGAGCTCATTTTCTACAACATGTAGAGGTCAGCAGTAATTTCTACGTAAGTCTAACGTGTTCCATGACATCTTATTAATAACCTAATTCACATTTATTAATTTTTTCTGTGAATACGTTTACATTAGCATTAACCAAGCATGCAGTGGTATGAGAGACTGTTAACACTGTCTAATTTATAATTTGCATTTGTATCCAAAATATAACCATCAATATAAAGGATAGATATTTACCCAGATTGATTTATTAAACCAAATAATTAAAATATCTGCCCTGCATTTTTATTCTATTATTTATGGCACAAATAATAAGTAAAAGCATGTGACAAATTAATCAACGTTAGTGATTTATGCATTGTAAAGATTAAAACACTTCAAGATCACAGCACATTTACAGCATTTTTTCAGATGTCTTTATCCAGAGCAACGTACAATTAAGAGTTAAAGGTTTTGCATAAGGATGGTGCTTTGTTAGTGCCAGGATTTGCGCTTGTGACCCTCCAATCCAACTTCCAATGTCTTAACCATTGAGCTACCACCTCCCCAAGTTCAAACACTTTATATACATCTTAACTTAGATTACATTTTTTTTTTCTGTCTTAAATTTTTTACTGGTTGGCTTTTATTTATTTTTATATATTGATTAAAGCATGCCACAGTAACAAGGGATTTAAAAACTTGTAACAACTTGCTTACATATAAACCTAAATAATTTAATGTGAAATAAACAAGTTAATTGCATACTATGCCTAGTGAGGAGAGTGTGTTGAGAAGATGGAGGGAGTATTCTGAGCAGCTGATGAACGAGGAAAATGAGAGAGAGAGAAGGTTGGATGGTGTGGAGATGGTGAAGCAGGAAGTAGGTTTGGATTTGTAGTATTGTATAAGGAGTCAGGTCAGGTCAGGTGTCAGTATAGTATGTGAGGGTGGTGCAGGACATGTATGAGGACAGTGTGACAGCAGTGAAGTGTGCAGTAGGAACGACAGACTGGTTCAAGGTGGAGGTTGGACTGCATCAAGGATCGGCTCTGAACTCTTTCCTGTTTGCAGTGTTGATAGACAGGTTGACGGATGAGAGGGAGGGCAGTGGAGTGGTTCGGTTGCAGGGTGAAGAGGTGGAGAAGGTGCAGGAGTTCAGGTACATGGTGTCAACAGTGCAAAGTAATGGAGAGTGTGTTAGAGAAGTGAAGAAAAGAGTGCAGGCAGGGTGGAGTGGGTGGAGGAGAATGGCAGGAGTGATTTGTGGTAGAAGGGTATCTGTTAAAGTGAAAGGGAAAGTTTATAGGACTGTGGTGAGACCTGCGATGTTGTATGGTTTAGAGACAGTGGCATTGACTAAAAGACAGGAGGTGGAGCTGGAGGTAGCAGAGCTGAAGATGTTGAGATTTTTGTTGGGAGTGACGACGATGGACAGGATTAGAAATTAGTTTATTAGAGAGACAGCGCATGTAGGACGTTTTGGAGATAAGGTGAGGGAGGCGAGATTGAGAAGGTTTGGACATGTGCAGAGGAGGGACATGGGTTATATCGGTAGGAGACTGCTGAAGATGGAGCCACCAGGAGAGAGGAAAAGAGGAAGGCTAAAAAGGAGTTTTATTCATGTGGTGACATGCAGGTAGTTGGTTTGAAAGAGGCCGATGTAGAGGATTGGTTGGTATGGAGACGGATGATTTGCTGTGGCGACCCCTAATGGGAGAAGCCGAAAGAAGAAAAAGATTGCATACTATGCCCATATTACTTAATCTAAAAACTAAAACAATAGTGCACTACTATTGTACTACCAATAGGCACATTTAAACTTCTGTTCAATAAAAAAAATCTACCAAAGCAATTATTAATTATATTTAATTGTTACAAAATGAAACGAAAAACATTAACATGAATTAAATAATAATAATGATAAAAAACAGGAAATAAAATATATATTGATAAATTTTGTCATATAATAAAGAAGCTGGATGTTAACTTGGTGACAATGTTTTACCAGTTTGACCAGCCCAGCCTGTGTTTTAGCTGCTACTAACTGGTTCAGCAGGGTTCTCTTATAACACACTCGTATAAACAGTAAACAACTGTATTTCCCTCCAAATGCTAACATATAAAAAGTACAGCAAAGCACCTCTCTACAAATGCTAGCATACAAAAAGGTTACCACTGTACTTCATTTTGCTTGCTAACACATAAAATGTACACCGTACTTCTCTACAATGCTAGCTTAATGCTAGTTTAAAAGTAAACTGTACCTCTGTTCAAAAGCTAGCATCTCCCAAAATATACTTGGTTAGCCCTAACTCTAACCCTAGACATGGTAGTGTATCAAAAGCACATCTCCACAAAGCTCCACTAACCTTTTAGGAAGAGTGGTTTAGGAACCTCAAACAAACTTTTTAAGATTGAGGAAATTTCTTTGGTAAATTTCTTTAACTTTTTCCCAAATTTCATTTGATAGAGAAAAACCATGTAGCAGTTCACAAATCTGTGTTGTATAGCTCAGATGTAAATACTTAAGGGTTTATGTTTAGTTAGTTGGTTAGTTAGTTAGATAGATAGATAGATAGATAGATAGATAGATAGATAGATAGATAGATAGATAGATAGATAGATAG
>JAAIIK010000010.1:7191191-7219425 GCA_014706435.1 Silurus glanis
TAATAATAATAATAATAATAATAATAATAATAATAATAATAATAATAGCAAGTTTTTTTTATCACACAAAGAAACACATTAAAAATAAATGTGAAAACCAAAACAAAAACATTGCATTTGATCAGAATTTTTATACACATAAAGATAAATAATGAAAAGTAATCAATTATAATTAAAAAAAAAAAGAATTATAAGACGAGTTTTGAGAAAAGTGATTAAGAGTTTCTCATGCTCATTTATTTTTAAAACAAAAAGTACCTTATGGTCAGGATCAGTCACCGAGATACCAAGATACGTTTGATAAATGAAACTGAAGAATGTATAGTATGTGCTTCAGGACAAAAATCTATGATAGTAATGAGGCCTGTGGTCTCTGTGTGTATTAGCGTGTGCATGAGTGTGTGAAAAAGAGAGAGAAACATTAGTTCAGTGTTTAGTGTGGCTGTGACCTACATAAACACAGGTAATTTAATTCATGTCTATTATGCATGATAAGGTCAGCATGATAAGCAGAAGTCTCCTCGGACATAAATGTGCAGCAGACATTGAAAGTTGAAGATCTAGTGTAACACTCTAGTCTGCTCTGTTTTCTTAAAAAAAAATGATTAAATAATTATTGTACACAATAATAAGTTTCCATACTTAAACACAGTCATGCAATCTTCATGACAATAAAGTGTTATCTCTAATATTCACTAATGGTTAATGTTTAATTAAAATGACTAACACACTTTCCTGGCATTGAGAGCTTTTTCAGTCCCGGAAATAAATTATCAGTCTGAACAAAAAAAAACAAACAATGGCACCATTTCCTCCAATTTCTTTTCTTTTTTTTCTTTTTTTTTTTTTTACATGAACGTGAAACTGAAAAATTGCTATTTTTCATTTAGCAGCAAGGAAAGTGTTGTTCAGTGACACCTGCTGGACATGGACAGATCTGCATTTGAATTTATGTATTTTTTTGTCATTTGTTTTATATGATATTGGTCATAAAATCAATGTACTTTCTAAAAAAAAAATACTCCTGGTGTAAGTCCTCCCGCTACTCGCTTCAAATATATATACAAACCCAAAATATTTTTTGCCTATTTTCTATGCTGACAAAACTGCATTTCAGTGGAAGTTTTTGTCAGTTCATTTAATTTGCTTCTTTGCGGCTTTGTGGTTGTTTTTTTCGTTTCTGCTAGATTCATTTTTTTATAACACCGATCATAACGGATGATCATGTGAGTTTCTATTTCCACTCTATAAAACACAGTAAACCATGTGAGCCAAACTTCCGATGTAATCATCTTTTCCAAAGCATGACTTTGCAATTGCTTGATATTTGGCATTAAAGGATTATATTGTTTTTAACATTTGAATTGCTCACTGTTGACTCTGTTAACTATCAAAAACCAATAGTATTTATGACTATATTATGAACAACACATCCTGAAAATTCTTGAAAGAGTACATAGAAATCTGTGCACACATTATGGATTCATTAAATCAATTCAGTAACCAGTGGCTCCATTCAGCTGTGCACAGTACAGTACAGTATGTTGTGCAAAATAGCTTAGAATTACATTCAATAAAAAATTACATTCAATTAATAATATAGTAATATATTAACTATATAGTCGACTGGACAAATTAGATGGATTACACTGTATTTGATTTTATTTGAATTCTTGTCTATTTTTATTTATATATTTAACTTTTTTGTCTTTTTATTGCATCACATTCAAGACAGCAAAAACTCTTCTTTTTCAGTCTATATTATAAAACAATTGCTTGCCTTTAAAGTCAGTGGAATTTACACTATTTTGCAGCAGTTAGTTCCATTCCACTAATCTGTTTAGATTCAATGAGTGCTTGTTTAGTATTGTGTGTAACCCCACTAAGGCTTTTAACTATTTGCATCACTCTGTTTGTCTGTGTAAGTCATGAAAAAATTCTGTGGTATAGTCAAAATATAAGATCTTAAAGATCTTAGAAGAAGAATAGTCAACATCGAATGCAGATTTAACATGAATCTACAAATCATTGATGGCTTGGCAGTGTTTACACTTCCAGTCTTCCAGTCTAAATCCTCAGAAGTCTCTTTCTTGTGCTGGAGTTGCTCCTCTCTCTTCATTAACTTTTGCTGGATATAAATCTGAAGAGCATGCTCTTGAAAACTAATTTTATTGCAAGAGGAAGTGGGGGAACTAAATAAATATCTGGTGTCACCCACAAGGTTCCATCATTGTTGAGATTGTCAACTCCTTAGACATGTACTCTACAGTGTCCTTAATACAGTAATACATAATAACCTATTTCTCTCTCTCTCTCTCTCTCTCTCTCTCTCTCTCTCTCTCTCTCTCTTTCTCTGTCAAGCTTTACAAATTAATACATTTAAAATGTATATTCATAATTGATTTTATTCTGTAAAGGTGTTTTTTTTTGCATATTATTATAAGTGCTATACAAATACATATACATTTAATTTAATTTAATCCAATTGAATTGTATTGAACTAAGATAAGTTGGAGCAAAGGCCTACCTTCCTCTGGTGGCCAGATGACTGAGGTGATATTTTGATTGGGCTTATGACTCAAGGTTATATATCGCCCAGGTGATAGATCTTGCAATATTCTTTTAAGAAAAGCCTGCAAGGCTTTCCTAGTTTTGACTGATCCATGCCCTGCTGGAGCCTTGACTATTTAAACCAGATGGAAAGCTATGAATCCTCAAATCAATTGTTTAGCAGAGAAAAGAATGTCTATAATTAAGCTGGACACATTCTTGGCTCCTACAGAGAAGGGTGAAGGGTCTCCTAGTTATGGGTATTAGATTAAGACACTCTAAGAAATTAATGTCACTTCTAGTACTTTGAGTGAGGAGCCCATCTTCAATCACCTTTCCAGGTAGTCCTAAGGTATGTTGTACTGTATAAACCCAAAATAATGACAACAGTTTCTTGTCATTATTATTTGGGACCAGCATTGACCAAATAATCCATAATCCATTGGGTCACTTTATCAGAGTTTATCAGAGTATTCCAAAATGTATTTCACCATACTCAAAGGAAAGTTATTCTGTTTTTTTTTTCCTCAATTAGTCTGTTTGCATAGAAACAAGGCACAAGTTAAAGACAACATGTTTTGTTACAGGTAATAAACTAGTAAACTAATAAAGCATTAATTATTGTGCCTTAATGACTTCCTTGATGCATAAATAGGATGCACAGCAATCAAAGAGGTCAAGCTCTTAGGACAAAGTCCATGCACCTACCTCTAATTTCTCCTTACATCTGTTATAAAAAAATTGGACTCATGCCTTATTCTTATACTAGGAATCTCTTGCCCTACTTCTGTAGATATATTTTCCCAAGAATTGTTCAAATCAAATCAAATCAAATTTTATTTGTCACATACAGAGTTCGACATGTAGTGAAATGCTTTGTACAACTGACCAACATTTAAGCATAAAAAAGGAATAAAAAAGGAATAGATTTAAGGATAAAAATAAGGTATATAAATAAAAAGTATAGACTATAGAAAATATATGAAAATATATGTATATACATGAGCAGTCGCAACGGCAGCCGACCTCACCGGCGCCATCTTGCCAATAACATACTGTTGACGTACAGTATATAGTGACATTTTAATATGTCGTTAATATTATATATCAAAGTCTACAAACTATTTTGTTAACATACATATTGAAACCACTGGAGTCTTTTAACACGAAATATAGGACAGGACCAAAATAAGTTTTTTAATTGTTTACAAATGCATTGTTCAGAAAATTAGTATGAGTTAATATGAATATAATTCACTGCTGAGACCTCCTGTGTCACCATGTGCTTGTTTACCTTTGCTGCAGTGAACAGTTTGGAGAAGGATTAAAATAGTCTTCTTGTATGTAAATGTAAATTCATGTTTACATTTCCGGTTCATGTTCCGGTTTCGAGGGGCGCACTTCCGGGTCAGCGGCCATCTTGCCATTTTCCCATTGTATTTAAGGACACACAAGACTTTAGCTCGAGGCAAGATTATCTTACCAGCTCCTTAGCCCCTGAGATACCCTGCCTGCTCTGGTCCTGTTCCTGTTCCTGTTCCTGTTCCTGTTCCTGTTCCTGTTCCTAACCCTGTTCCTAACCCTGTTCCTGACCCCTGGTCTTCTCTGCCTCCCTAGTTATCTGGTTTGAACTCTGGACTGTTTATTGGTTTTTGGTTCTGCTCTGCCTATGTTGCTCTGTTTGCCAGCTCTCTGAATTTTGGACTGTTTTGGATTTTGGTTTTGGTTCTTGGAGGTGAAGAGAGTTTCTGATGGGGTGATGAGCATGAAGCTGGAAGTTGAAGGGGTGATGATAAATTTCATCAGTGTTTATGCTCCACAAGTGGGTTGTGAGATGGAGGAGAAGGAAAAATCTGGAGCGAGTTAAATGGAGTGGTAGAAGGTGTACCTAGGAATGAATGATTGGTGATTGGGGCAGACTTAAATTAGCATGTAAGTGAAGGAAACAGAGGTGATGAGGAGGTGATGGGTAGGTATGGCCTCAAGGAGAAGAATGTGGAAGGGCAGATGTTGGTAGATTTTGCTAAAAGGATGGAAATGGCAGTGGTAAACACTTATTTTAAGAAGAAGGAGGAGCATAGGGTGATGTATAAGAGTGGAGGAAGGTGCACACAGGTGGACTATGTTCTATGTAGGAGATGCAACTAGAAGGAGATTGGAGACTGTAAGGTTGTTGGCAGGGGACAATATAGCTAGACAGCATCGGATGATGGTCGAAACAGAATTGGGATCGACAGAGTGTTGAGAACAGTGGGCAGGAGTACAAGGAGATGTGGCAGAAGGTAAAGAGGGATGTGGTGAAAGCCATGGAAAAGGCATATGAGAAGTTGTACACTAAGGAAGGTGTGGTGGAGCGGCCTTACGGGTTCGCCTTCTACCCAAATGTTGGCAATACTCGCTGTGATGTTCAGTGTAAAGTGGTGTTTATTTTATTTGTTTATCCTTCTCCTTCACAAAGGAGAAAAGGATTTGTACCGATTGGCCGGGCAGAGGGACTGAGCTGGGAAGGATGTGCTGCAAGTTACAGCAATAAAGAATGCATATGGAAATGTGTTGACTAGTGAGAAGAGTGTGTTGAGAAGGTGGAGGGAGGATTTTGAGCAGCTGATGAATAAGGAAAATGAGAGAGAGAGAAGGTTGGATGATGTGGAGATGGTAAAGCAGGACACATTATTTGCTTTGAGAATGTTGATTGAGAAGTATAGAAAAGGTCAGAAGGAGTTGCATTGTGTGTTTGTGAGAGAGGAGTTGTGGTATTGTATGAGGAAGTCTGGTGTGTCAGAGAAGTATGTGAGGGTGGTGCAGGACATGTATGAGGACAGTGTGACAGTCCTGGAGCCGCCAGGAAGGAGGAGGAGAGGGAGACCAAGGACGAGGTTTTTGGATGTGATGAAGGAAGACATACAGGTAATTGGTTTGAGAGAGGCAGATGTAGAGGACAGAGTAGTATGGAGACAGATGATCTGCTGTGGCAACCCCTAGCGGAAGCAGCCAAAAGAGAAAGAGGATAATCAATATATCTCAGGATTTGAGCATTGCGACATGAATACATTACAGCCTAAGAAGAAGATGAGTTCAATGGAACCAGGAAAAGATAAAAATAACTCCTTCCACCCATTTCAGTTAAAAAATGAGCTTGTTATATGTAGTGGTCAAAAGTCTAACCAAACCTGTTCTCAGAGCGAGTAAGGTTATTCTTTACACCAGTTTAAGGAATGTGGCTGTATAGTGTCTCATTTGTCACTTTTTATCCATCCAGCACGTCACATCAAAAAACAGTAGATGAACGATTAGCAGAAACTCATGTCACAGAAATCCTCCAGGTACAAGAAGTCCTTTTTTTAATCTAAATGACAGATTTACAAATAGCAATTCTATAGACAGTACAATAATAGTAAAAACACAATTAATAATCTACATCAATAAAAATTCTTGTCCATTTGCATTTATTAAACCTTTGATGACTAGGGTATTTAGTAGTACTGATATCATTTATCTGGAATACTATAATTCAGCATCGTTCAGCCTGTTCACTACTGTTCCAAACTAAATGCATATCAACAACACCAAGCTCTTTTAAATATTATCATTAAATAGTTTTGAAAACATGATGTATTCCAAGACAGCATAAAGCAGATTAGCTGGTTAAATGCTAGCTTATTTAGAGTGGTGAGTAAAACCAACTCAAATTATTATTTAATTTCCTGGCTCATTGCACAGTCTGGATAATATAGAGACTCAAAAGGGCTATGTGTTGGTGAAATGCTTGTAGTTCGCTTGTTGATCAAATTTATAACATAATGCTATTTATTCTCTCAACCTGAACGTTATGATTACTGAACAGGTGTGTAATATTTAAAAACCACGAAAACTGAAATTTTAGATAAATTCTAGAATTAATGCTTTTTGAGAAAACCTATAACTCGATGTCATCAATATTACTCCCTATCACTATTAACCCAGTATATAGCATTATAAAGCCCTGGACAAAGAGACTTTACTGTTTGAAAAGTACCTACACTGAACAAAATTATAAATGCATTTATGCATTTTGTTTTTGCCCCCATGAGATGAACTCAAAGATCTTAGACTTTTTCTATGTACACAAAAGGGCTATTCCTCTCAAATGTTGTTCACAAATCTGTTTAAATCTGTGTTAGTGAGCACTTCTCCTTTGCGAGATCATCCGTCCACCTCACAGGTGTGGCATATCAAGATACTGATTAGACAGCATGATTATTGCACAGGTGTTCCTTAGGCTCGCCACAATAAAAGGCCACTTTAAAATGTGCAGTTTTACTGTATTGGGGGTCCGGGGGTATTGTGTTTGCCCCACACAGTACAACACATCTCCTTCACATAGAGTTAATCAGGTTGTTGATTGTGGCCTGTGGAATGTTGGTCCACTCCTCTTCAGTGGCTGTGCAAAGTTGTTGGATATTGGCAGGAACTGGAACACACTGTTGTATACGCCGATGAGGACGACAAGCATGCAGCTGAGCTTCCCTGAGATGGTTTCTGACAGTTTAAGCAGAAATTCTTTGGTTATGCAAACCGATTGTTGCAGCAGCTGTCCAGGTGGCTGGTCGCAGACAATCTTGGAGGTGAAGATTGTCTTGATATGCCAGCATCTTGATATGCCACACCTGTGAGGTGGATGGATGATGGATGAAGTCTTAGCTCTTTGAGTTCAGCTCATGAAAAATAGGGGCAAAAACAAAAGTATTGTGTTTATAATTTTGTTCTGTGTAGCATGAATGAGGCATGTGCTAGCTAGTGTCTTGTCTTGACCTAGACACAATTTTTATTATCAGGAAAAGAGAAAAAATTTGATATGTCTAAACAAACCGGCCTCATAAATAAAAGGCCTTCAGTTTTTAGTCTACTATCTAAGAAGGCATGAAACTTCGTTATTTTGTCAAAGCATTTTGAGGTATGTTTTGCTAATATGCTAACTTTCACTGCACATGTGTCTCTAACTTGGATTTTTAATAGTTGGTAGGTATATTGTTAACTTCTGATTACTCATGAGCAAATTATAATCTTAGTGGAGCATATGATACATCATATTTACAAAGCTTTAATTATATTTTCAACCAAAACACTATAGTTGCATCTACATAGTTTGCGTTTTAAATGAAAACGTGACATTGACGTTAATTTCATCAGTGATCAATTATTTTCTAATCTTATATTCCTCCAAATATAGCAACCACTTTAATATCACAATTACTTTTTGTAACCTTTAATATTTTGACACATTGTCTATGCTTTTAGTCAAAGATATCTTCTCTGAACTTTTTCATCTTTGATTGTTCTGTCCTTTTTTTTGTGCTATTTTCTTTCTTTTATTTATTTATAATTTTTTATTTTATTGTATTGTATCTGAATTTAATTTCATTTACTTAGTTTCATTGTCTGACACTTGTTATATAAAAATGACTTGGCTTGACTTGAACCTATTTCCTTTTTTTTTTAAATCTCCTTAAAATAGATACTAAGTCCTTGCTATGTGTGCTCACAATGAAGAGTTCTGAAGAAATTGCAGAGAAATATATTCTTTGGAAATATATACCTCCGGCCAAAAATGGGCCAAGCCCTTTATATTATGATTATTAAACCCAACAAAATATTTGTCAAATTATTTACAGAAATAAAACAATTATTTCTCATTCAACGCAGCTATATCAATCCTGCTGTAAACACCCAGACATGTGTTTGCTTTTTGTATTAATTTTACACTGCACATTTTAAACATTCTCACATGCACACAAAAAGACTAGATGCGTGAAAGTCCCTGTTTCTAGCTTACAGGAAAAGTAAATGAGTAAAAAGTGGTACAGGAGAGTCTCAGGAGTGCTTTTGTCATTTATTCAATCTTGTTTATTTCCTGACGAAGGATTTGTTGTTAAGACTTTTAAAATCTGCCATTTTGGGCACAACCCTACTTTTTGCCCAGCAGTATAAATAACATGTATAACAAAATAAATGTGTTATGTATTCTAATATTCCTTAAGAGATTACGCATTTAATTTTAGATTTGGATTTGGAAAAGTGAAGCAAATCTACAGCAAAGAGAGCATTTAATATAGAAATGTAGACTTAAACTTGTCACCATATAAGCATTACAGTTATATTTCTGTTGTCATTGTTTTTTCTCAATTTAGCCTCCTCACTTTGCTGCTTCACTCGCCTCGTTCTTGTGTGAGCTCATGCATGACTTTCAGAGTATCGGTAAAAGGCATACTTTAAATTCTTGTAAAATGAGACCCGAGACACAGAGAATGGTAAGGGCCTGAAACTCAGGGATTTGTTACTCTTATAAAAAAGATTTGTCGCTCATTGCCGATCTTTGCTGCCACTTTGTTGATATTCCCTGATACAAAGTTTTTAAAGTTTAACACGTCAGTGGTTAGACCAAGGATTTTATTCTGGACTGTGATCAGAAGGGGGAGGAGTGGAGATAGTCATACTTATCACCTTTCTGTCTCTTGCACGTGTGCTGGCTGGCTTCCTTATTTGCCTAACTGACATTGCTGAGGGCTTAACGTCCTTCTTATTTCTTTCCCTGCTTTCCCTCCAAGGTAGAAATAAGGACTATTATGACCCTCTACATCAGTGTTCATTAAATGCATTGTCTGTTATTCAATAACCCCAAATGAGTAGCTATCAGTTACTAGGAGTTTTAATTCTTCCCGCTCAGCGTGCCATAAAACATGAATAAGCAAATGATCTCTTCCTTATAGGATATAAAAACATTCCTGGTGTAAAATGTGTAATAGATAAACAAAATAAAGAATAAATAAAGGTTAAATAATAGTGAGAAGAAAGTGATACAGTTTAATCAAACATGCTAATGAGTTTCCTTAATTGTTAAAACTAAACATTGCAGTCCCCCCCCCCCCAAAACAAATGTTTCATTTGGCAATTGACCAGACAAGGAAATGTTATGTTCTTCAAAGGATTTAAGGGATGAAAAAAAATCTTTCATGCTTATTTGCCAGCTTAATGGAGAAAAAAACCTAGATCTGCCTGTTATTTCATATTGTTGAACTAAGCTTAAACAAATGTGTAATATTAGAAACGTTTGAACTGAGAAAATTCAATGACTCTGAAGCATCAAAGGATGATGTTCTATTCTTCCATGAGCCACACCATTACTATTAGGCTGCTGAAACTTGCCAGGTGTACACATGGGGTTTTATTTTGGATAGACAAACTTCATTTGTGCTTGCAGTGTTTGCTTTTGCAAAAGCCTCCAACTCCCAGTTTGTAGTTTGCATACAGACGGTTGCACCTGTGTAATCAAAGACAGCCAAGAGTACACTCAATTTCAATACGAGCCTTGTTTTATCTCATTTTGATTCTGCTCCCTCAGACAAGCAAAGCAGACAAAAATGGAGATATCATATCGGACAAGTAGAGAAAATGAAGACACATGTACAGACAGTTCGACAGAAACTTTGGAAATGTTGCACTCCAAAATTCCCTCGTCCTTCTTCCTGCATCCCCCCCCCCCCCAATAAGCCTGCCTCACGGCAGAGTTATTGTTCCTGCCTATCAGTGTCATTTGGACAGGGCGTGAGGAAAGTAAGGGCAGGTGAGAGTGCAGATGAGGCAGTCAGCATGCAGCAAGAACGCAGTGCACTTCTGTTTCATCTCTAGTACCTTACTCCAGACTTGAGAATGTAAAGGTGCTAAAGAAGGATCTCAGGCACGTAGAAACAAGACAGGAACACAAACAGGTAAGTGTGTAAAGTTTGCTGATCTTAAAACAGTGTGTGACTGCATGCATATTTGCAAAGGTAAGAACTAGTAAATATAAGCTCAAGAAAACTAAAAGTCTGATATGAGTACAAGAACACAATCTTACATAAAACAAGTTTGAAGTATCAGTCATGTAGTTGTTGTGTAGTACCTAGGATGTAAAATTGGTAAAAAAAAAATGCCTAGAAAAGAGCGTGGTATTAAACTTTCTATACTTATTTATTTGGATAGCACAGAATACTACTGTGTAGAGGGGGCGACATCTAATCCTGGAGAAGTAGTATGTATAGTATGCGCTTTCATTTTACAATTTTACAAAGTGCTAAAATAAATTAGGTAAATATATACCAGAGAAGATGTCTATGCTCCTCGTGTGCAGTGTGTGGACCACAGTGCAGGTGATTGTCGAGTCTCAACCTCCCCCTGTCACTGTGCTGAGCCTCACAAGCTGCCCGGGCATCAGGAATGCCAAAGAGAGAGTATTAAAAGGGAGAACAAGCAGGAGCATTGTGTGAAAGAGAGAAGAGCAGACAGACAGAAGGACACACACATACACACACGCACACACACACTAACACACACACATATACCCTTCAGGCTTGTGTGAACAAAACATCTGCTCTGAAGACTCTTATCCTGGCTCTACAAATGGACACACACAAACACACACACACACACACACACACACACACACACACGTGTTTAGTTGTTTTCAGTGTAAACAGTAAGGATGGCCTGTTAAGCAAGATAATCGTTCGCATTGAAGACAATATAAACAATCCAAACAGAGTGCAATCAACCCAATCATCCATCAGTGATCTTTGTTCTTGTGTTTTGGCACAATCCCAAAAAGTAATAATAAAATAATATTGCATCGTTTTGGACAAGTCAGATTGTTCAGATCCAGTGGAGAGGTACTTTATTCTCTCCTAGACTGTCTCGCTCGTGTCAAATATAGTGACATTCATAGGGCACTCATGACGGTGCAAAGAAAACAAACTCAACAAAGTGGTCTTTGTGCGTTTCCCATTGCAAAACAGAGGACTTCGACTTCTTGTACAGAAAACACACACATATCCTATACATGTCCCATCAAGCAGCAAAAATAAAAACAACCCCAACAGAAAACCCAAAGCCCAAATGCAGTGTCGTGTGATACTGCAGCCAAGAATGAATGCGTAAACGTTTGTAGAAATATTAACCCACGTCAAATGGAAACGAGTAAAATAGAACACCTGTTTATAACAGATTACTAGATGCATGACTGTACACTGTGCAATGAGTGCTGCATTTTTTTAAATCACCTTTTTCTTTGACACAGATTTATTCTTAACACTTTGACGTAGCTGCTTTCCTGCTCAAGTGTCCACTGGTGTGAGATCTCAGCATTCCGCACGTACACAAGTCTATAAATCCAAGGTAAGCCATTACTGAACCCGCATGCAGTAGATTTTTGTTGTTGTTGTTGTTGTTGTTGCAACATCTAGTAAAGAAGCATACTCGCACTCGCATATATCTAGAGTTTAAAAAATCTTCAATAATTAGTTACAAATATAAAATTGGTTTAGAAGATGCATTGCAGGAACGTTTCATTTTTTACATTTTGCACTGTAATTTACTGCATTTGCATTTATTTCATTTAAAAGTCAAAGTCAACATCTGACACTGACTCAAGCAAATGTGCTATTGTCTCCTTTGATTTAGGAAAGTAGTTATACTTTTTTATCATTTTTTTATTAAGTTGATAAAAAATGTAATACAACAAAAAAAAAGGCTTATATTTAGTTAGTCACATATACAGTGAACAAATAGATAGACAGATCAGTCAGTCAGTCATGTACATTATTTTAAGTGTTGGGAAACCTGACTTTTCCCTGTTCTATTACCACACAGTTGATCCAGGAGACCCAAACCTGTTCCAACATTATAATGCATAAAGCAAGTTATGGTTGTCATGGGTTGGAGGGAAAGATTTTGAGTAGCCTGTTATAAAGCTCCGACCTCAACCATATTGTACACCCTTTGGGATGAATTGGAATGCTGATTGCACCTCATGCCTTTTGTCCATGTAGTGTATAAGGAAAAGTTCAGCGTCTACGTTATCATTAGCTTTAACTCTATTTAATTTGACTTTTGCCACGACTTGCAGGGAACAGACGGGGGTAGTGTGGGGTAAGGTCAGGAACACCTTAACAGTTCAATAAAATATGGTAATGAATGAGGGGAGGGGCTGTGTTTTACAACAAAACCATAACTTTTGGCATTACAAGGCTGCTACAGTATTACAGTCTAACTCATGCTGATGTTTTTTTATTCAGTGTTAAAAGTGGTGAAAAGGTCACAGATATAAGAAATAGCAGATAAGTTATGCTGTGTTGCAGATATCACTGATTCTAGAACTGAGGTCAGTGAGTCTAATATTCTTGACATAAGTCTGGAAAAAAACAATATTCTTTATTATTGGCAATATAATGATTATTGGCTGAGGATTGCATTTTATATTCTTTAAAGTAAATAAAATAAGCACATAAGCACTACATTTTTGAAAAATTATTATTACTTTTGTAAATGTCATATAAACATTATATTTATTCTCCAAAAAGCCCCAGTGGTAGCTTGTACACTGTTAGGGTTCTCTACGTTTTTGTTGCCATGGTGTGTTCTCAGTAGCTGACCACAGCAAATGATTCAGTAAATTGAAAAAGTCAGTGCACTGGTTCAATTTCAATGACAGTGAAACTAAATGTGAAAATAAAATTAAAAAAAATATCATGGCCTTAAATAAAAGAAGAACAGATTAGCTCCATCAGAAGAAGCCATATTACAATAAAAAAAAATCTTTGTAATGAAAAGGAACAACAACTACTGCATGAAAAAGAAATCAAAGCATAATATTATGATTTTTATTTATTTGTGCCTTTTACATAATTTACTTCTTATTTCTATGTATAATTGGTTGCAGATTTTATTTATGTAGTAATTGTCTGAGGCGGAGCTGGAGGTAGCAGACCTGAAGATTTTCATTGGGCGTGATGAGGATAGACAGGATAAAAAAAATAGTTTATTAGAGGGACCGTGCATGTAGGACGTGACAAAGGTGAGGGAGGGGCGATTGAGATGTTTGGACACGTGCAGTGGAGGGACATGGGGTATATCGGTAGAAGAATGCTGAGAATTGAGCCGCCAGGGAGGAGGAAAAGAGGAAGGCCAAGGAGGAGGTTTATGGATGTGATGAGGGAAGACATGCAGGTAGTTGGTTTGAAAGAGGCAGATGTAGAGGACAGGGGGGTATGGAGACGGATGATCCGCTGTGGCGAACCATAAAGGGAGCAGCTGAAAGAAGAAGAAGAAGAAGAAGAAGTAATTCATAATTGTCTACATGAATGTCATAACTGTGAGACATTCTATAATGTGCTATTGTGACTTTTTTTTTTTAGCCAATCAGAAGTAAAAGAGCTGTGACTGAGAGGATGTACCTGTAAGATGGACCTGGGAACGACTGTGTGGCACACCCAGACAACAGGGGACACTGACGTGGAGAAAGGTCCTGAGCCGCAATGCTCCATCTGCTTTACTACATACGACAATGTCTTCAAAACGCCTAAACAGCTGGACTGCACACACACATTCTGCCTGGAGTGTCTCTCACGCCTCGTGACCATCTCCATGGACCCTGACGAGGGCAAAATCTCGTGTCCCTTCTGCCGCCACCTCACACCCATACCTAAGAACGGCCCGCCGGCTCTGACCACGAGTCGCGAGGTTCTGTGCCGTCTTCCCAAGCACCAGCAGCATGAGGAGAATGTGTGGCTTGAGGGGGAAAAGCTGTGCTACATGCGGCCACCTAAGACAGGTATGCCGGCTTTCTGCATCTGCACTGACATTGGTGCTAGTGCGCGCAGTGCAGGGGTGGCGCCGCAGACACGCTCCAGGCCAAGCCTGCTGGAAAGACTCACTAACTGGAAGAAGCTGCTGCTCTTGATTGTAATCATGGTACTGGTAGCGGTGATAGTTCTGTGGCCGCTGCAATGTATCGTCACTACAGATTCAATGCGCTGCGTGCCTCGTCCCCCACAACCAAACGTCATCACCACCAGCACCACTGCTCCACGCACACTCACATACCCTTAACTGACAGAAACGCACTGTTGATTTTACTCTCCTGAGCCCTGTACACTCAGCAGTGATGGGCAAGACACAAAATAAACATTACGATTATTATTATTATTATTAGAAAATAAAATGGGCTTTAAACCTTCTATGTGACATCTCAATTCAGAATCTCATTAACGTCATGATGACTATTCGTTCGTTTATTCATTAATTTTCCGCATCCACTTTTTCTTAATCAGAGCCTATCCCAGGACTGCAAAATGAAGTTGAAATACTGGATGGGATGTCAGTTATTGTCGTCAGCACTCCCCACACACAAAAACGTAAGCATCGCCAATAACCTACTGTTTATTTTGGGAGTAAAGAAAAAAAAAAAAAAAACAGCAAATTCAGCAGAAACCCAGACTGACACAGGGAGAACAAGAGGTAATCAGAGCTCAAGATCAAACCCTGGAGCTGTAAAGTGACGACAAATCAGTGGTTAAATCTTTGCTTAGAATTCATTTACTGCGACCCTGGTTCATTTGCAGAAAGCACAAGGCTGGAGCTGGTTATTATAGAAATAATGAGATGATCAGAGGTTGGACCAGTGTGTGAAAGACTCGATCTTCAGCACTTTCTACAAGTATTTGTATTTCTCCAGGTTCTAAATCGTAATCTGTGATTGTTAGAAATGAATGTGAATTAGTTTGCTGTTCATTTTACATGTGGCTGGATGACGTTCTTTTATTCAGCTCTAATGTCAGAGTGAAAAAAGAAAAAAAAGTTAAATCAGACATCGTTGATATTAGAACAGTATTCAAAGAGGTTATTTTTTAGTGAACAAGATATTCCATATCTTATATATTCCACAATCAATATAAAGGTTATATTAACTTTTTTTAATGACCTGCATTATGAATGTCTTTATGTGGTTTTTCATACACACATACTTATATCTCTATAGTTGTGTATAATTTTATATGATGCATTTGATCCCACTGTATTATGAACTACTTTTTTTGTGTGTTTACTGAAGAGTAAATTCCGACTACACACCAATGCTTGGAAGAAGAATGATGCATGATGTATTTGATATCATAATATGAAAAGCACACTGTTTTGCTGTTGCACTAACTTGCTGTTCTATTAAAGATCTGGACTCTGTGTGTGTGTGTGTGTGTGTGTGTGTGTGTGTGTGTGTGTGTGTGTGTGTGTGTGTGTGTGTGTGTGTGTGTGTGTGTGTGTGTGTGTGTGTGTGTGTAAGCCGAGCCACCGGGTGCAAAGCTGAAGAGTCTGAGGATCAATCACCTGCCCCTTCCTCCTGGGTATTTTAGCAGCCACAAGAAGCCAATTAAAGCAGTTCATTATGAAGGCTGTGTGAAAATGAGGTTAAAAGTAAAAGAAGTGTGAAACTCTATCCAGCTCCTGTATGTAGATACTCCGGGATAATACGCAAACACGCCCATGGGGGAAACCGAGGAAACTTCAGCATGAGCAGCTGTCAACCGTAGTCAAGTATATGAGAAAGTGGATGGATATGGTAGTAAAGTTTCCAATGAGTAATGAGGTGTTGACATGTCTATGTGAGTGTTAATGATACTAAAAGGTATCCAAAACCTGTCATGGCTTTTTTTTATAAAAATAAAATAAAATAAAAAAAATCCAGAATTCCCAAATTAGGATGTAATGCAATTCCACTATCTGTATCCTAGTTTAGAAAAAAAAAATTACATATAAAATAGAAGTGAGTGATTTAATAATGAAGTGATTAACGAAAAAATAATTAGATAATTATAATAATATTTCTGGTTTTGCACCAGTGCAGGAAATAAAACGCATTGATTTGAATGAATTTCATTTTTAAAATTGCATTATAATATAAATATAAGTTTATGTCTTTTGTCTTTTGTAATCAATCATGGTTTTATTTAGGTCAGTAAGGCAAGGCTTATGTTGGATTACTAGAACAATCACTACTGATAAGACAAGGGCCAACTCTTATTCAAATCAGGACTTGGTCTTTGTCCTATAAGCAGGGTTGCCAGGTTCTGTGTGTAATGTTTACATATCGGAGCTATTTGCCTGCACAACACTGTTATTTCACACACAGTAAGAATATGAAACAAACTTCTAGTGTGTTAAGAAAGTAGTAGAGGGTTGTAGCTGTGTTTTCTTTCTCTTTTTGGTAAACTTCCCTATGGGGGTTCCTTTTAAACTTCATAGGTAATAAAAAAAAAAAAAAGACTTGCGCTCACCTGTTATGAGGCACACAAAAAACCCACATAAACAGTGAGAACAATAACAACAAAAAGAATACTCAGATTAACAATCTGTATAACTTTATAATGATAATTTATGCTTTATAAAATAAAAAAGTTGGGGAAAAGGTTTGTGGACACTAAAAGATGAGATTTGTATGTGCTTTCTGAACATTCCACATTTAGTCTCAATTTGCTGTTATAATATCCTCCACTCTTCTGGGAAGATGTTTCACTAGATTTTGGAGTGTCCTTGTAGAGATTTGTACTCATTCATTCAAAAGGGTGTCAGTAAAGTCAGGTAATGATGTAGTGTGAGCTATAATTCATCCCAAAGGTGTTCAGTAGGGTTGAGATTAGAGCATTATAGCATGCTACTCAAGATCTTCTACTCCAACCTATGTAAACCGTATCTTCATAGAGCTCATGCTGGAGCAGGTTTTAATCTCTTACTTCAAGTGAATGGAAAAGTCAAAGCTATTGCATGTAAAGACACCCTGAACAATTGTGTCCCGATGTCTTTTATTTGCCCAGTGTTAACACACACACTCCTACATTCAGGCAAAAGAGTGTTGAATGTGATACATTTGCCCATCACAATTGTTTGACACTAAAGCCAGATCCACATTATGGAATTATCAGATCAATTTGCAGGCTGATTTATTTGTCTCAATCATTTCGAAACGTCTCAGATTCAGGCTAAACTATTATCCCCTCCAGATTATCCTGTAGTGTGGGGTATTTTTAATTCAATCCCAACGACTCTGATCTACTTACGGTACCACTGTAGCCAATTATAAATATAAACCCCATTCAAATGCACAACTTCACATCTGGAAGAGTGGCGAAAACATAATTTAAAACCTACTTAGGATGTTTCACAGTTATTTCACTTGTGAAAGTCTTGATTCTTATCGTTGTGCTATTTATTGTGATGTGGTGCTATAAAAACTTCAAATAACATCCTAATGTCAGATAGATAGATAGATAGATAGATAGATAGAGAGATAGAGAGATAGATAGATAGATAGATAGAGGCACACAATTATAAAGCATGTGTTTGGATGCAGTAGCATTCGATTTTCCCTTTCTTTTAATTAGGAGACCCAAACCTGTTCTAGCCTGACAATGCCCCTGATCAAAACGTGAGTGCCAAGAAGATATGGTCTACATGGGTTTTAGATGAAGATTTTTAGTGGCCCGTTGACTGCACCCCAGACCTCCTCACCTCACCTACATCCTTACCTGGCTCTTGTGGATAAAGAAGCACAAACCACTGCATCTCCACTTCAAAATGTAGAACATCTTCCCAGAGGAGTGGAGGTTATTATAACAGCAAATGAGGACTAGGATGTCCAGGTGTCTACAAACTTTTGTCCAAATAGTGTAAATACAAGGGAGTTTTTTTTTTTCTTAAACATGAAATAAAACAGGTCCTGGTGTTAAGTTGAAATATTATATTTTATTTATTCGTTATCAGTTAAGATAGTCATCGCATGAGCTGTGGTTGCCACAAAAGAAGGCGTTTAGGTTTAGCCAGTGCAAGAGGAAAAACAGTATTCACACACGGACAGACAGCATACAAATAAACTAGGAATTAAAAAAGAAAAAGAAAAGAAACAGTGAAAGAAACTCATTTGAAAAATGTCGAATAGCAATGTTTTGCATATTATTAAAATGGCAAAGTCCAAATAACAATAATAACAATAATATAATAATAATAATAGTTTGCCAAAGAAATCTAAAACATTATACAAAAGCAACCAGTCAACATTTCATCATATACGTCATAATAATAATACTAAATACATAATACTAAATAATAATAATTCAATGTGTAACATAATTTATAATGAATTGAAATTCATTAGTGATGGCAAAACAACAAACTAACAGACGACGTTATCTACACGTCAACACCCGCGGAACGCTCTCACGCTAGCTGGAAGCTAGGACTCAGCAGTTCATACACAGTTTCAAGTATTGAAGTCTCAGCAAAACACCTAATGACTAACCCCCCCCCCCCCCACACACACACACACACACACACACACACACACACACACACCCACAGCCATTTTCACAGTGGCGAACTGAACGCAACAAGTATCGAAAAGAGACAAAAGATTCGTACTAGCACAAAAGAGAGTTCATAAATAAAGCGCCTTCTGCTCCAACAGTGGTAAGAAGCTTGCAGATTGAGCTTGCGTCAGCGTTTCTCACATGAGCTGCAGTGTTCGGTTAAATTGCAGCACGGCTGAAACCTTCACATGCGTAGTTACAACATTTTTGGCATCAGGTGTCATCGATATTGACAGTGCGGCTCAACACACAGCATGCGTCGCTTGTACACGTGTGCTTCTGAACCAGTCTGAACAATCCACAAGACAACAAGAGGTACTGTGCTGTACCGCTGCTTGTCACTCGTGCGAGATCCTCGAGGGGGTATGACATCTGTACATTTATTTAGCATATTTACACCGTGTTTAAAGGTAAACTTTTCTATGTAGAACATACATTACAAATGGACCAAATACCCTTGAGGGTCTTACTCTAGTGAGACCATGAGGTGGATTTCAGCAAGAAATACTGAAACTGTAATATAGTACCCTCCAAAATAACTGGCACTCTTACTGAGGAAAAAATACACCTATATATCGCACATGCAATAAGTGATATATTTTGTACCCAAGCATACATGAGCTTTGTATAATAATTTGAATTCAATTTTTTTTGGTTGTGTTTTATTTGAACAAAATGTAGCGCATTTCCCCCCTGTAAAACACAACTTTAAAAATGATCAGCACTTTATTTCTGTATCAGAGGTTCTTCCTGTGATTCCAAATAAGGTTGGAGACATAGAGAATCCACTTCTTCATGAAGAATATAGGAATCTTTATATCCTCAGGTTTTGTGCACATGGACGCCTTTCTTTAATTCAGACCATTCAACAGTGGAGTGTTGGTTAGGTGGGCTGAGGTCATTGTGACCGTTCGCTCATGATTTGGAAGAATTTTTGGGTCAGGTTTTTTCAAAAGCTCCATGTATAGTCGAGGTGTAACCTCCTGGCAGAAGCAA
The DNA here is from genome assembly GCA_014706435.1 of Silurus glanis. Classification (NCBI taxonomy): domain Eukaryota; kingdom Metazoa; phylum Chordata; class Actinopteri; order Siluriformes; family Siluridae; genus Silurus; species Silurus glanis. The sequence continues at coordinate 7,210,940 of JAAIIK010000010.1, forward strand.
ACAGGTTTTGAACTGAAGAATTTGTCACCTATGGCTTGCTCATTACGATAAGGACAAATTTATGAATTGAATCAAAATCTATTTATCTCTGTTAAGCTGCTTTGTGATGATGTCAATTGATTTCCGATTAAATCGAATTGAAATATCCTGCTATCGAGTTCAAGATGCCGAGTTTTATCTTCCTGAAAACGTCTGCAACACAAGCACATGCTTCCAAACAGCTTGTGGTTTTTGGACCCTTGGATTTGGTTTGATTTTTATTTTGACAATCAAATGAATCAGCTAAACTGCTATGTGTCTCTATATCCTCTTTTACCTTCATCCTCACTGTCAGGAAACATGAAACTTTAGGTTTAAGCCCAAATTGTGCTTTTTATATATATTATTTTTTAAATATTTATTATTATTATTATTATTATTATTTATTTGTGTTGAAAATTCTTTATCTTTTCAGATGATAGAAGAAGAGTGAATTTAGTGTGCACTCTTAGATGTATACCCCTTGGAAACAAGACATAAAGGAAACAACAGGCGACCCTGGGGAATGAGGGCAAATGTTCTATAGTGGGATTTTTTTTTTTTTTTATGTAAAAACAAAGAGAAATGATTTCTTATCTCCTTTAACATTTATTGTATGAATCACTGTTATAGGAAGGGTACCTATCATTCTTGAAGGCACTATATAATCTGAACCATATATGGGTAAGATTAAAACATTGTCTCAGTTCTTTCACCTCATCACCTCACCTTCCTCTTCCTATAGTCTTCGCTAAAACCACTTTCATGGATGACGGGTGATTAATCCGACTCATCATAACCCGAGTTATTTTTAGCACTCAGAATCTGACACGTGTGTCTAATCCCCCTGACGCCAGCGGGCGATTCCTGTAAGATCACACTTTTTTTGACATCACAAGTCATGCTGGTTTCTTCCAAATCATCCTGTGGATTACCAGCATTTTGCAAATTGCTTTTTCACAAGCAAACCTAATCAGTATTCTTAGACTCTGGCCATCTGGACTGCTTCAAATCTGCACCACGGACTGTTCACATCAGTGACCTAACCAGTATGCAGTCACGCCTTTTCTGCCTGAACACCACGACTTTCATAAACCTTTCACAGCTCACACAACACTCCGGCCTCACCTCAACCTGACACGAATAAAACAAAGAGTGCAAACACATCACAATCCCTGAATGCCTGTTTTTATCACCGTATTTATAACCCGGAAAATCGATCAAAAAGGTTTTCGGGTCTTCCTCTGAGAATGCGGAATAACAATCGAAAGACGTTTTCAATCAACCCTGCTTGATGATTCCGATATCTGTCAAAAAAACATCATTTACAACGAACAGAAAATGTGGCATAAGGAATCAGAAGGAGATATCATAGAAGAAATAATCAGTGTTATTACTGAACTGCCAAAGCGTTCTAAAACCAGATATTAAAAGAAATGCCTGCTGAGAAAATGCTCAAACACTGAAGCTGATTGGTCTATGAGCCCATTAATAAGGACCATCTGACCCTCATATATGATCAGTATAACATGAAGCTTTGCAAAGCATCACAGCAGACACTTTGACCAAAGCAATGCAGCCAAATTGCAGCCTGCTTATTGGCACGTATAAATCTATCTCTATAGCACATACTTTAAAAAGTCACCCGTTTTGGCTGTTTGCTAACAAGTAACAACATTAGTAACATCTCTGCATTCTATGTAGCTTGAGAGACGGAACGTGTTGCAATGCTAGCTGGGTTTTTCTTCTTCTGCCGTAGACAGAACGTCGGATTGCTTCACTGTGTCCACATCTTACAGCAAAACTATTAGTGAAATGCAACGGAGGTCTTTAGGACAGCACAAGGTCTGGCAGCAGGCATACAATGAGTGGACAGGACAAAGCCTGCAGAAACCTGGAGTTAGTCCTGTTTAACAGTCTGAGTAGCTAGGTAGGTAGAACTGTGCCGGCTTATCAGACAGGCGGGAGAAGCGCCGAGGCGGCTCTGCTCTGGCTGTTCTTGCGGCGGATCAGGCACTTAGACAGCGAGTCAGTCAGTGAGGAAGGAGCGAAGGGGCTGTGGAGTGCTCAGGGTCCACCAATCACACGGGCGTCCACTCAGTGACAAGCTCTGAAGTCACCTCACAGCCTAGTGCCTGCACATAGCACCTCTACTGGACCAGAGGAAAAGAAAAACACAAGAACACACATAGTTCATTTAAATGTCAATGAACAACTGGGCATTTTAAATCAGAAGTGTCAATAAATCTAACAATAATAGTACAGTGCAACCTCGATACTCTTGGGTTACGTACTATGACCCCTCGTGAGTAACAAAAAATCGTGAGGTTTTGACTCTCCTTTTGATGGCTCCTTTTTCAAGGGGAATTGTACATGTACTGTACTGTAAACTCAACAAAAATTGTGAATTACTTGTCATAAATGTTTTATTTACTACTTTAAATGAATAATACTATAATAAAATAGTCTTTCAAACATTTTTATGCAATTTATTAGTACAAACTCTGTTTTGAAATGTTACTCCGTACTTTCGAGCCACTCGCGGCTTCTCGCGAACTATCAGATTTTTCGCGAGTTACTCTTAGTCCGGGTCTAAATGAAAGGTCACGAACTATCGAGGTTCCGACTATCGAGGTTCCACTGTAATATTTTTAGGAGCATAATATAGCCAGACTTGACAGCGAAGACACAGAGCTCAGTTCTGCTTTTGTGTTTTCAAGAACACTCAAGGCCAACCCACTCCCTTTTACATGAATGCTTTTATTCAGAGCTTCCGGCTGCAGCTACCCTTCTTCTGGGAAGCTGATATAAGGAGAAGGCCTTCACTTGATACTGTGTGTCTCTAAATATAATGCACAAAATAACATTTCTTTTCAACTGATGCTACAGACGGCAACAACATTCCTAGGAATGAAATGTTGGACTATCAAAGTGCAAAGCTGTGTTTATTTCTTTAATATACACCCAATTCACTTGATTTGTTTACAACTCTGCACACTCTGAGGGGAAGGGAAGTATAAAAAAAAAGGCTAAACCTCAAACTATGAGATGGTTTTGTTTTGTTCTGCTGTTCCATAAATTTTAAATAATTGTCAGAAGAAAATGTTAAATAACCAATAAATGTTTAACGTTGTCAAACAAAATGTAATTTTTAAAACTGTATTATCACATTGTCCAGAAAAAAACCCAAAAATTCAAACAGTAAAGCTAAATAATTATTATTATCATTTAACTTATCGTAGTGCACGTCAAACCAAATTATGTTGAAGCACCTGTGTACAAGCTGTTACTATAGAAACCAAACAAGAATAATTTTACGCAAAGTTAAAGCACAAAGACCAATCAGATAAAAAAATTCAAGTACACAGTGGGGAAAAAAAAGCTACAATTCTGTGGTATTACATCTACGCCATTAACTCTCATCCAGCGCGACGTACAAAAGTGCAATGATTAGATCAACGCTGGTTCAATATGTTGCAGCCTAAAACTCTGTTGGGAGGAATTATAGCACACTTTTTTTTTTAAAGACACAAAATACATAAAAATAAACCAGGGAAATATAAGATCTAGTCTAGAAGTATGATGCCTGAAGTATAATGCTGGTATTATGTCTCAAATTCTCTTTTATAACAATATGTCCCAAAGTGTTTTACTAACAATTTCTTACAATTATCTTTGATGTTGTGCGATGCAAAAAAATGTCCAGTTATCAAATACAGTTTTAGCAGCTATAAACCACAAAGTCTGCTCTTTTTTACTCTCCTGAAATGTCTTTTTTTTTTTTTAGCTTGTTACGCAAAAAAGAAATGACACTTCTGCACATACTTCTGTCCTGAAGATTTTTCCATGGCGGAAAACTTGCAACTGACACGGTTTCATAGTATGTCAAATGAATATAGAGTTATAGAAAAATTAAGCATACAAACACATTCATTTCTCTGATAAATATTTAAGAATTTATTTATTAATTATTGATGTATTAAAAAACATCTGCTGCAATAGAAATGTAAAAAAAAAAAACTCCTGGCCAATTAAATTCAAGCATATAAAATTGCTCTTATATATACACCTTTAATGACCTATGAAATAACCTTAAATATAAAAACTTGGAATTATTTGAATGTGATCTAAAACACTACCACGTTTTCATTTTCAGATATTTATAATGAAATTAACCAGAATTGTTTTCTTTGTACTGCAACCTCGCATTCACTTTCCTGGGCAATCTTCTGAATTTTACACCCTTCACACCACCTGTGTCAGCAGCTATGTGCTAGTAATTGCAGTGCAGACTGCAGTTTGTGTGTGCAAGTGCATGAGTGTGTGCGTACGTGCAAACGGAAATGCATACTCACACAGAGAGAGTGCGAGGCAGCAGCCCCATGCCCTATCTCCTGGAATTTGTGCAGATGGAGCTCTTTGGGGTTTTGATGTGTACGTTCTCATATACGCTGGATGCTTCATCATTCATTCTAGATCAATAAGACCGGATGTTAGTCACAAAAGTGTGAACGATGACGAATTTACTTTGTAAACAAACCTCATCAGTAAACACATGAACAGTTTACTGTCCAACCGAGGTTTCATAAAAACAAATAGGAGTCGTTTTATCGCAAAGTGTTCATCAAAACATTGTTCAGCGAACAAATGTATTTTGAGCAAGTGTGGTTAGTATACTGTATATCACTTACAAACACTAACTTACTGAGACAACTCGTGCTATCAAATTCAGTAAATATCAATAATTTCTCTTAAACCTTGTAAATATATAAAACTTGTAAAAAAAAAAAAAAATGTGTGGGAGTGCATACACTCGTGTGTCGTTTGTGCATGAGAAGAACTTACACAGATGATGAGCGGGAGGAGCTCATGTTGGGCATGGCCCTAGTATTTGTCATCTGTGGGTACTTGATATTGGAGTACTCTCTTTCCTTTGTCTTATTCCTCTGCAAAAGATCATCAACAACATAAAAAAACGGCCGCAGGCGAGAGTGGCAACCCTACACAAAATATCTTCTTCCTTTACAGCTTTGAACTCAAACTTCCAAGGATGTTATTACCCAGACAGTGGAGTCTGAGAAGACAAAAAACAGACAAAAGACTGCTGCTTTATAAAAAGGAACAAAAAAGTTACCTGCTCCTCCTCCAGTCTCTTTTGTGCTGTGTCAATATACTGCTGGACAGCCATGTAGATGAACTTGTACTGGGCTTCGGTCTGGACCATGCCGGACCTCTGCTGACGCACTCGTTGGATAGTCTTCGGGACGTCAATGTCACAGTCCAGCCCTACACAGAGATGGGGTAAAGCAGGAGGAAGAGATGTAACCACACTTATATATCACTTATCAGCTCTCACTGCAGTTTACCACATTTAAAAAAATACCTTGTCTATTAATGATATCGATAAGGATGTCTATCACGATGATTGTGCCTGTTCTTCCGATCCCTGCGCTGTAATAAAAGCAAAGCATAACAGATAAGAAGAAAATAAACACGTGCTTTTATTTAATGTTTAACCGTGGCGAGGCGTGGTGTGGCGATGGCGTGGGTCTGCCTAAATGTGTCTAAAATTTGGCGAATCCCTGCCCATTGTATATGCATAAAGTTACCATTCTTTGTCCATGAAATTAAATGCAAAAACAATTTGAAAATAATGAGCATGCCAGTCCAGTAGGTGGCAGTAATACAACATAACCTATCATCAAATGCCTCTAGAATAGCATCTAAAGCATGCATATTAAGCAGTAGAGAAGAAGTGCAGGCTTCAGGACAACAATAAATTGGAAATTGTCCAGCTGATAAGAGTTATAATAAACAGAATCCTGGCATTCTCGTAACTCATGCAGTAGGAGGTCAAAAGGGTGATGCTGTGAATTGTGAGCTCATCCAGTCCAAGTGACAATACAGTTCTAAACAGTTTCAAGAAGCATCTATATGTGTGTGGATATGTTGTGTTGCTATATACTGTAATTAAAAAGAGCGCTATTTATCAATGTAGTTTGTAATCAAAATGTTGGATGGGCTCAGGCTGCAGTCACGGAAATAACTTTACTTTTGGGTAATTGACATACAAAAGAGGGTACACAGACATTTATTTAAAGATTTAAAAAAGCATGCTTTTTTTATTGAGCATGCAAGAGTCCAAGCAGAGGAAAAAAAAAAAGAAAAAGAGCTGTGTTCTCAGGGTGCATGGGATAAACTCTCTCTGCTGTCGATCACAGTGACACTAGGCAGTTACGAGAGGCTGTGAGCTCATGCATGTGGAACGAGGGAATCGTGCGAGCGTGTTAGCTGCCCTGTGACGCAGTGGTTCGCCACTAACTCGTAGATGGAAACAGGCTAAAAAATAATGGGCAAACAAATAAGCCTTAAAAGAGGAGTGTCGTTGGAAAATTCAATATACCATTAACGAGATGTAATAAAAATGATAAAGGTCATATACAGCTGCACATTTTAGGCATGACTCTAATGCTGCACTTTGAATTACCTGCAGTGGACTATGACAGGTCCGGTATTTGGAATGGAATTCTGCGTTCGGTTGACTTGTTCAAGAAAATTGAGAACTCCTCCTGGTTCATTGGGCACGCCGTGGTCAGGCCAGCTTAGGTACTGATAGTGCCAGATATAACGAGAAGGCTCCTTCTACAATTATACCACGAGTTATTAAACAAGACTTCAGCAAACACAAGGTTTCTGCAGGTTTCACAAAGTCAGATTTAAGGCTTTTCAAAACAGTTAAGAATGAAATGTAAGACCTAAATAACAACTTAAAAACACACAAACAAATACGTCGTTAGCAACTGGACCTAAACTCATTGCTAAACTTGCACATCGCTGAAAAATAATATCTAATATTTTATGTTTGTGGTACAATCCAGAAAAAATTATATTTGGACTGGTGAAAGAAAGAACAACACCACGGAAACAAACAAACAACAACGTTCTAAAGTACAAAATAAGACCTGTTTAAAATGATTTAAGACCTACAACAGCGAATGTAACTTTTTAAGACCCTGCGAAAAACCCTGGAAGATCTCTCATTTGAATTGGGACAAGCAATTCTAAATAGCAAGTCTACAATATTTCTGGGCTGTTTGTGGTTTTTAACCTGTGATGATCTTTCAGCCTATTACAAGCACAAAAAGCTTGTCATTTTAACTAAAAAACAAGCAGAAACAAGTCCAGTCGAATATTCCAGATCTATTTTTCTATATAACTGGTTAGGATTCAAACATGCAGCTTTTTATTTATTTATTTATTTACACTAAAACATCTCACATATTGCAAAAGTTATTAAGACCCTGAATTTAACGGTAAATAAAAGGGTTCTTACCCGGTCTGTCAGTGAAACCTCCAGCTCTCTGAGAATGTAGTCCTGAGCAGCCTGCTCCTCTATATTTCTTACACACACATTCCCATACTCTTTTGTTGTGCCTGCGTCTGGCCAGTAGCGTACACATTTATTCTGTGAATGGACAGATTTTGAGATGTTCAATATGCTGATCAGCATCTTCTGGAGCAGACCATCTGTTGTGACTTAACCGATTGTACATATCTGTGCACATCTGGTGTGAGCTGATATAACTCATTAAAAAATAAATAAATATTTAAATATTTAAAGTCAAATAACATCATAACAAATAACAACATAAGTATCTGTTCACTTTTTCTTTGTCACATTCAAAACTGATGTTTCTGAAGTGATCTGTTAAGATTCCATGTGAATAGTCAAAATATGTAATGTCAAGTGCCAATATGAAACAATAAACATAAGCAGTTTCAAATTTCCTTTTTTTTTTTTTTTTTTTTTTTTACCTGGTACCTCTCCCAGTACAATGCTGTAATGTGCACCATTTTTATAGCTTCCATTATCCAAATAAACCTTGGCTATGCTCTTATTGCAACAGCTGCAAATAAAGCACAGCAGCCTCCAGGGCCTGACCTCACCCTGCCTCGCTCCATCTCCTTGGTCGTCATGACAATAACGTGAGTGTTCTCCTGATAGACCATTTTCCAGAAGTCCAGCACTGTGTTCTGAAGGCAGCCCTGAGTAGCAATGAACATTTTGCCTTGGTCCATATGACGGCCCTCTTCCTGCATACACTGGGTAAGAGCAAAGCACACAGATGTAACACCTTTTCTCTGAATCTGAAACACTGCTTGCTCTCTAGAGCTTGCCATTTTCAAGATGTGTGCAAAAGAAAACCGACAAACCGCCTTTTGGCCAGATTTTTGAACTGGACTTGACTTACTCGGATATAGTTAGCATTGATGTAGTCAGAGCCAGGCACATCGGAATCTGCTTCCCTGATCATCACTCGGGTCGTGTCAACTACAGCACAGAGGAAGAACATGACTTGGATTAGCAATAAAAAACAAACATCTGTTTCCAGATGTGAAAAAAAGAACAGGCACACAATACACAAAATCAGTGTAGTACAGACCATAATACACAAAATCAGTGTAGT
>JAAIIK010000010.1:7243421-7263556 GCA_014706435.1 Silurus glanis
CACACACACACACACACACACACACACACACACACACACACACACACCAGTCCAAACTAACCAGAATTCAAACTGTTACAGCTCATCTAATACTTAGTAATTAGACACATTTGAACAGCTTCCTTTTCCATAAACAGCATGAAGTCAGTTCTGGACAACTTTAGAGATGCTATCTGTTCTCTCCACACTGGCAGCTTTCCTGGCTTCCCAGCATTACCGAGAAAAAAAAAAGTTTGAGTGGCGACTCACAGGTCGTGTCCCGCCTGCTTTGACACTAAAATAAATCCACAGGAGCGCTCACATAAATATAGAGAACATACAGAAAGAAACACAAATATTTCCTCAGCACTAAAACACCTGGCTGTTTGTGGTCATCATCCTGATATGTATTTTGAAATGTTCTTGTTGATACGTGCGAGCACATGGTCTGCTCTGTGATATGAAGAGCAAACGATTTTGTGGAGTTTAGGTTATAGTTGCCTTGTGTGGCATCAACTTAGTGATTCTTCTCTATTCCTGAGTTCTTGACTCTTATTGGTGAGTGGCGGTTGATATATTTTCTAGAACAGCTGGTCTGGACTGTCCGGCAAATCACAGGTTTCATAGTAACAATTTACACTGGGTCTTATATGACGCGCAAATCATTGATATGACATCGTCATTTGAGGAGATGTTCTTTTATTTTTTTGGAACATTTTGGAAGGAATCTCTAGTTAAAGCTTCAGGTAAAGCTGTAACCTGAAGTTACACATGACATGACAACTCTAGCATAACAAACTGCCTTTTTTCTTGTTTTATTAACTACAAAAGAAAGTGTAAATAGTTGCTATAAGATAAATGATAGCAGGAACTTGTTTGATGGATGTTGAACATTAATTGTAACCATAAATGGATAAGAAAAAGTACAGGGTTTTGTTGCTTTTTTTTTCTCATTAAAGAAAGTAATCACTGGCACACTGCTGTGGTATACGTGGAATCAAAAACAGGTTTATTCATTGTATGCCGTGAAATAATTCTAATAAATTTACATAGACATTCCTAGATAATATAAATAATGTAAATTAAACGTAATACTGAATACACGTGTTATGCCGACTGACATGCCAAAAATAATATTTTGATGATCCCCAGTAACCGGCAAATTGTAAGCTGTTGTTTGATGGGAAGAGAAGGCGGAAATGGACAAAGCCTGGAAGTTGAGGGCAACACTAAACTCGTGTGTCAGAGCTCTGACTGGAACACGTTCATAACGTAACCCCCATTATTTAAATGGCTGATTCGATAAATATTTCGACCTCCTACTTCCTTCCTCCGAAAAGTACATCGCCGACAGAATGAATATTGATTTAGGATTCTCTCAGTAATGCATTCAAGAGTGAAGATTGTAAACTACGGAATAAAAACTTAATGTATACTTTATCTGGCCATCTCTATTATTGATCTGAGAAACGGAATTGATAAAATATGCATACGTTCTCTTCAATGCAGTTCAATGCAGAAACAAAGTATTTCTAATTATCACTAATCTTATTTGCTGATTTATGATTTTTTTTTTTTTTCATAAATATACACTATACACCTGTATACTGATCCTTACTAACCCTGACTCTATTAAAAAGGGCCCAAAGTGCAGACTTGCAGACTGCCACACACCCCTCGGTGTACATTTATACAAGAACACCTGATATAGTGTTTAGGACATGCAGTAATATGCAGTTTGGGACAGAGTCTATATCAGAATAATAATATATCATTTAGACCTAGTAATAAGATCCGTCACTCTATATATGGAATTAAACACTTCAGGACATGCTGTTATTAGAAAACAATCAGTAAAGGTGTGGTGTGACACACTACCACGTAAAAGTAGAGTCCATTACATGTCCAGGAGTGCTGTATATCTCACATCACAGCAATTTGCATTTTGGGAATTTTTTTAGTTTTTTTTCCGTTTTATCTGTTTTTTTACTTACATTTAACAATGTTTAATGCTCAGGACGTGTTGTCACATAAATTAATAACATAACATAAATAAAATGCCTGCTTGGTTAAATAATATATCAAATAATATTTTATACAAATAAAATAGAATAAAACAATTTAATGCAATATACTTATTATATTGATTAAATTGAGTAATCAATTAAATTGTCCCAAAATAAGTTAATTAAATAAAATTCAATAAATTCAATAAAAATTGCAATAAATGAAAAAAATTTAATTAGTTTACATTCGTAAGACCCCATTTCCGTAATGCAGAGGTGTGTGTGTTTTACATTTAATATTTAATTTTCAAATGCTCTACCTGACTGTTCTACTTATTTCAGCATACATTAACAAATGTTTTCATTCCCTTCATCCTTCATTTATTCACTTCCTCGATATGTGGAATTGTCAGGATTTTCTCCTTTTAAGTTGGACATAAAACGCTAAAGAATCGATAGATAGATAGACTCGGGATAGATAGCCACTTCCTGGTTAGCAGGTAGCGGTAACGCTATGGATTCTTTAGCGTTTTCATGCATGCACAAAACAAATCATATTTCCGGTACGATGTGAGAAGCCACAGTGACACTGCGCTAACTCTATACTTTCTTTTTTTATACTGCTGGTATTGTTGTGTATGCTTTCAAGATTTATAATAATAAATAATAATAAAAAAAACGTGCTCAAAGTGCAAGGCGAAGATTAAACAAACTTGCGGTCCGCCACTTAATACGTTCCTGAGAAAACTCAGATTGATATCGTGTTCCGCACAAAAAAAGCATTGCATTAATGCTGTAGCGAACAATTTCAGTTTGGTTTATTATGTAAATCATAAGCCACATCCAGGTTCTGTCAGTTCTAACTATGTGAACCATTTTCCTCCCACTGATATCGTACTACAACAACTTTTATATAAATATACTGAGATGCCCAATATATAGACTGAACTCAGAGTTTTTCCGATTAATAGTTATACATATACAGATGAACGAGTTTTGAAAAAACACTGACACTAACGTCTCCTTTCTGCAAATTTTAAGACAAACAATTCCCCCGGTCAAATATTAATAAAATTTGATCATCTGTTTATGTGGAGAAAGTTTTTGCGTACGTCATAAACATAAAAACATATGAGGCCTATCTTACTTATTTAATTCTGTGACTAACCTTCTGACCAATCGGAATCGGGCATTCAACAGCTCTGCTTAATATTTATAAGTAATGGATCATTTGGTGCAAAACCTTCAAAAAAAAAATACATGACTTACTTTATTATCATTAGTAGCAGCAGTAGTAGTGGTAGTAGTAGTAAAACGTGCATGCGTTTTATTACTAACTGCATAGAAAATACCAGCATTTAAAATAGTACACAACTTATTTCTAGAACAACAACTACTGCATCCCTCAACGTTTTATTTGCTCCAGTTGCTTTATCCCTCATGTGCATGCGCAGACCTTGCCCCTTTCTAAATCTACACGCTCCATCTCACACTGCACATTTTCTTTACTAAACGTAGTAGGTGTGTGGACACAGAGCCGGTTTGTCCGGCGGAGAGTGTGTTACTGTCCCTATGCTACTGTCCTACTGTTTACTCAAGACCAATGCAGAACACCTGTCCAAACACACACTGCCCCTAGGACTCCAGCAGCCTGCCGACCTGTTTATTTGGGTCTATTTATTTACGCCGTCATCCAAACACCATTAAAATGCTCTCGTCTCCAAAAACAGTCTTACAAATTGTCCCGGAAGACATACCTTTTCTCTCTTTCTGTTTCAGGAAAGCAGCGTGACAGAAATAACGCCACATTATAAGTGATAGGTGCTGCACCGCTTTGCTTAAATAAAGGTACCTGACTGTCAAGTACTTTTTCTTGTCGATCAGTTGAGTTTCTATCTTTCGCATCTTTATTGTGTATGACAGAGGGGCTTGTGTATGCTTGGTGGACCTTTACTCGGTTTTGATGTAAAGCTCCTATTCAAATGATACATATAATATTGTGTAATAATATATAATGGTCCTTAAGGCCCAATGTATCTTCTTAATAGGTCACAGACAGGCATGAGAAGTACTGATGGTTTTCTTGATGCTTAAGTACAGTTTATTACCATTATTATTATTATTTCTGAGAGTGTATTATATAAGCCAGAAGCCACATCCAATTTCTGTCAGTTTTAACTATGTTTTAACTATTTACCAACAACTTTTAGCAATATTAACATATTGAAATGCCCGATATATTGACCCAACAATGGGGATAATTAAAAACTAGGCCTATTTTATATATATATATATATATATATATATATATATATATATATATATATATAGGCACAACATAAATGTTATGTAGTCACATACACCAGGGTAAACGAGCTTTACTCACTATTTAGACACTATTTCAGCAATTAAATAAACAAATTAACTGTCCATTAGCTACAAATTAATTCCGCCATTACTCGCGTCGGTAAAACAGTATTTATACTCGGTTCCCAACTTCACACCGATACACAGCACCGGCCCTTCTGTTCACATAACACCAGCCAATATCTGGAGCCATGATATCCGCACTCCGGCCCGGAGCAGGGACGCCTGAACCACCGTGCACAGCCGTGCACAGCCTTTTAAAAAAAAGCAAGCGGAGAGCCGGTGGCTGTACCCTGTAACGCCGCTCTCTGTAACCCAGCGCCCGTTCGCTTACCTCCGTGAAGTCATGGCGGTCGCTCGGCTGCTGAAGGCCGGTGTGAAGAGGGAAAAAAAGGCGAGCGCGAGCTGCTGCTGCGGCGAGTCTTCGCGCGCGCGTCTCTCACTGTACTGAGCCGAGAGCGAGCGCGAGCGCGTGACAACCGGCACTCTCTATGGCAAGCCAAAAGGGTCAGAATTACGCCTTAGATTAAACGCGTTAACATTCAAAACGCCGTTAAATACGGCGTTTTAAACAGTATTGGCGCCGTAAAATACGCCGTTGTGATCACAAACGCCGTAAAAAGCGAGCGAAAAATACGTAAATGACGCCGTATTTGACGGCGTTTAGTATACAAGAAAAGCGCCGCTTTTTACGCCGTTCATATTATCATGTGACGGCTAAAAAACGACGTTTTGGTTGCACAGCGCGCGCGTCTTTTACTGCGTTTTTCTTGTTTTCTAGTATAATGAGTCACCACCCATTGATTTCCACAGCCAGTAATATTGAACTGTTCTCATCCAATCAATGATGAACAGAACCAGACCGGACCAATTTAGCACAGATCATTTGTGATAATCCAATTCGTAGGAGTTCTTTGCCATTCAATAAGCAGAAAAATCCAGTTTGCTTGAAAATGAACAGAAGAAACTTAATTTTACACTGCAAGCGAACATTAAATCGGGTAAAAGTAAGGAACAAGATTTTTGCAGCGTAAATCTTTTCGGTTATAACATTTTTATTACAATACAAGCCTATGACTATATTATTATATTGTATTGAAATTCAAGGTTCTTTTTCTAACTTCGCTCGGTGTTTCACTATGGGAATCGCTTTGGGCGTGACCAACTACGGAAGCTCTTATGACACCACGTCTGTCTTGACAGACAGGTCGACCTGAGATCAGGCTCCGCCCCACCTTTATCCCTCAGGTCGACCCCTTCTAACATCATTCGCGCTTTCTTCCCTTGAGGGACTACACTAAGCTCTCTCAGCACATCCAGTTCTCGGCTGTTTTTCGCTTAACTGTTCATCGTGCGGGCCGTCATTGGATTCCGCCACCGAACACGAGATCAGTCATACGGGATCGTGCTGAGCGGCATCACGGAATAGCGTCCGCGTCGAGGCGAGCTATTCCTATTCCAACCTGCTGGGTATTAAGTTACACGGTAGGGACGTAGTAGCGTCAAGCTATTACAGGTTTAGCGCATCAAGGCGAAGCCTTCGGAGGGCTAACTACCCTGCGAACATCGGCAGAATAACGTGTTGTGACGAGTCTAGTATTCTCCATACTCAGCCATGTTGACGGTCATCCCCCCCACCAAAGGAAATGAGTCGAAGATCAGGGAGGTTGCATCCCTCCCGTGTCCATCATCATGTGGAGCAACCATCTCGGGCAGGGACCCTCACCCGATGTGCATCACGTGCATGGGCCCGAAGCACGCTCAAACGTCGCTCGCGGACCCGCAAGCATGCGCTCACTGCGCGTCAATGCCGGTGAAACATTTGGAGAGACGGCTGAGAGTAGCAGTGGCTAACCAACAGGACCCGTGTCTGTCCGGCACCGCCGCAAGGTCTATGGCCGTCGAACATCAGCCGCGAGCTTCCACAAGCTGGGCGGACCTGATTAAGGCCGAATCGCCGGTCATGCCGCCTCTGTTTGATAACCTCCTCGCGGAGAATGAGGAACGACCGTGCGACGAGGACGCAGATGCGAACTCAGACCTCCTCGACTTGGATATGAAGGATGAGGATGACAGTGGTCCCTTTCCGGCCCAACAGTCGAGGCCCCAGAGCGCGGGCGATGCAACCTCACAGGATGAAGGTAACCTGCACGAGGTATGCAAGCGGGCCGCGGCTAAGCTAGGACTAGCTTGGCCCGCGGCTCAGGACGCAGAGGGAGCTGTGAGAGACCTTTACGACGGGAAGAGGCTGCCGCCTGCTCAACCCACTGCTAGACAGCTCCTGCCCGCCGTGCCGGCTTGCATGAAGGAGATGTCTCGTTACTGGTCTAGCCCCTTCAAGAGCAAGCTTCCCGCAAAGGGGTGCTCCAAGCTGGAGATTCAAGGGCTGGAAGAGCTGGGGTTGGCCGGACCCCCCAGCTGTGGAGACTTCGGTGGCTTATCACCTCCATCCGAATCGGCGTTCTATCTCTGCCTCCTCTCAAATTGCGCTGCCTGGAAAAATCGAGAGATTGACGGCGTCCATCCATCAGAGGATGTATAAATACGCAGCGCAGTCAGTGTGCTCGCTAAACGCGGTGACTTTGCTGTCCACGTACCAGGCGGAGATTTTAGAGGAGATGGGACGACAGCTCGACACGGGAGTACCTAACCCGGTACTTTGGGACGAGCTCTGTGTGGTGAACGACCTAATCCTGCGCTCTTCACGAGGCGCGGTTCAGGGCTGCGGCCGCGTGATGGGCTTGGCTGTGTCAGGTGAGAGAGCGTTGTGGCTTAACCTGTCAGGCTTGGGTGATACACAGAAAGCGGAAGTCATGGATGCTGCCTACGACATAGCTAAAGGTCTGTTCGGTCCAGCTCTGGAAAAGATGAGAGAAACCAGCACTCTCAGGAAACAGGAGGACGAAGCGTTCAACCTCTGTTTGCCTCGTAAGCTGTCTCAGAACCCACCCCCTCAGCCAGCGCGAAGGGTTTTTGCCGCAGCCGCGGCTGCGAGAGGGAGACCAATGAGCGCGAGGAGTGCGAGATCGGCTCTCGGCGGACAGCAAGCTGGTCACCGTCCGAGATCGGATGGCTCGGGACCGTAGGGAAAGCATTCATTTGCGGCCGTGGCGGCTAGAAAGCGTCCGCCCCCCCCCGAGGAGCGGAAGAAGAAGCGTGCAACCTGACACGCGAATGTTCTCCTATCCTCCTTTCTCCGCTGGCGAAGAAAAGGAGAAGGGAACACAGCCCGTTTCTAAGTTCCGTAAGGGCTTCCTCCCTAGTTTCTCCTCGGGTTTGAGGAATAAGGGAAAATGTTCAGTGTCACCAAGCACTCACGACATTTGTTCACTCGCACGTCAGTTCAGACGATTGCGCAATAAAGATTTCATCATCGCATCCAAGCCGCGGGCTGAGGGCGATGTGTTCAAGAATAAAAAACACAATAAATATGGCACTTTCGCATCCAGGCGATCAGCCGAGGGCGATAGTGTGCAAAAATTCCAAGAATTCAGCGTGCACCCCCCTAGTTTTACCGCTGGAGGGCGCGCTCGCTCTGCCAGCGGAGCCCAGCGCGGCGACGGTTGTGACGTCATCAACGCGCGACCAGAGTTGTGTACGCGGGGGTTCCCTTTCTGCGCGCCTTGTCAATTGGCGTGCATGCGCTGTTCATCCATGGGTATTAAACACGATTTCACGGGGATACAGGCTTCAATTCGCAATGAAACCACCCAGATTCAACGGTGTGTTGGTCTCGGTGGCCGAAGGAGAGTCGGCTCGCGTCCTAACGGCCGAGATCGACTCTCTTTTGAGCAAAAGGGCAATCAGAGTTGTTCCGGAGGCAGAAAGCCATCAGGGTTTTTACTCCCGGTACTTTGTGAGCCCGAAGAGAGGAAGCACACTTCATATTTTCACATAGACGTTTATCCGTCACACAGAAAATATTTGAGGTTTGCACACAGAAGCACTGCCTACAAGTTTCAAACCATTCCGTTCGGACTGTCTCTCGCTCCGAGAACTTTCAGCAAGTGTGTGGAGGCAGCTCTTTTGCCATTGAGAAACAGCGGGATTCGGATTTTGTCTTATATAGATGATTATCTGATATGCTCCTCGTCAAGAGAGCGAGCGATCAGAGATGCGGAGAGCGTAGTCACACATCTCCGCAACTTGGGTTTCAAAATAAACAGGGAAAAGAGTCGCTTGTGTCCTGCGCAGCACGCGGAATATCTAGGACTCAGTATAGATTCCCACTCCTATGGAGTCACGCTGACGGAGAGAAGAATCGCATCTCTCATACAGTGTCGCTCCCGTTTTCGGGCGGGGACTATGGTCCCGTTCCGAGTGTGCCTACGAATGCTGGGTTTAATGGCCTCAGTGATTTCTGTGGTGCGTCTGGGACTTCTCATGGTGAGAGATTTTCAGAGATGGGTCGCGCGGTTGCGCTTATGTCCCCGACGTCATCTCAATCGGCCGGTCAAAGTAACGCATGCATGCGTCTTAGCGCTCCGCCAATGTGGATGCCCCGCGACTCTTCGGTCGGGGATTCCCTTGGGGCGGTGTCGTCGAGGGTTACTATGACGACGGACGCATCTTTGGCGGGCTGGGGCGCGACCCTTATGGGCAGAGCTGTGAACGGCGTTTGGCCTCCACAGCTAATCCCGGAACATATAAACTACTTAGAGTTGTTGGCAGTGTTTCTAGTGCTGAAACATTTTCTGGCTTTCATAAAGGGCCAACATGTGTTGGTGAAAACAGACAATTCCACAGTGGTCGCATACATCAACCGGCAGGGGGGTATGCGCTCCCTCCAGTTGCATCAGTTAGCGAGGAAACTGATAATGTGGTGCGACACGAGGCTTTTGTCCATCAGAGCGACTCATGTTCCAGGCATATGGAACAAGGGTGCAGATCTGTTGTCCAGGTGGTGGAGCAGATATGGCAGAGATACGGCCGGGCAGAAGGTCCCCACGGAGGGACCTTCTGTCCCAGGCGGACGGGGAGATTTATCATCCGCACCCGGATAGGATAGCTCTCTGGGCCTGGCCCGTGAGAGGTGGATCTTGAGTGTGGCAGGTTTACCCCAATCGGTTATACACACTATCCAGAGTGCAAGGGCCTCGTCTACTAGCACGCTTTATGACAATAAATGGCGAGTTTTTGAGGAGTGGTGTGGCCGTGGTCACATTGTCTCTTTCCAGTGTTCTGTGGGAGACATTTTGTGCTTTCTCCAGGATTTGCTGGATAAAGGGAAAGCTTTTTCTACTTTGAAGGTGTATCTGGCGGCTATTTCTGCGTGTCATGTCGGGTTTAGTAATGAACCTGTGGGTCGGCACCCTTTGATTAGTCGGTTTATGAAAGGTGCACGCCATAAGAGGCCGGTGTCTCGGCGGTTAGTGCCTCAGTGGTATCTGTCTTTGGTTTTGGAGGCCCTTTCTCATCACCCCTTCGAGCCGATGGATGGCATAGGGCTGAAATTTCTTTCTCTTAAGATGGCACTGCATGTGGCTCTAGTGACTGCTAAGCGTGTGAGCGAGCTGCAAGCCCTGTCTGTCAGTCCATCCTGTTTACAGTTTGCCCCTGGGCTCACGAAAGTTTACTTTCGCCCTAACCCGGCGTTTGTACCTAAAGTGGTGGATTCTTCTTATAGATGTCCCGTTACGGAACTTTCGTCTTTTCACCCTCCTCCGTTCTCATCTCAGATTGAGTTCCTTGTGCCCAGTGTGGGCCCTCCATATGTATGTCAGGAGAACAGCGGGTTTCAGGAAGTCTGACCAGCTGTTTGTGTCTTGGGCTACCCCTCACAAAGGGAAGCCGTTGTCGAGACAACGGCTGTCCCACTGGATTGTGGAGGCTATATCTCTAGCGTATGAATGCTGTGGTTCTCTGGCACCTGCGGGTCTGAGGGCCCACTCTAGTAGAGGGATGGCGACATCATGGGCCCTACTTAAGGGAGTTTCTGTTCAGGAAATTTGTGCGGCGGCTGGTTGGGCTACGCCACACACCTTTGTGCGGTTTTATAGACTAGATGTGTCTGAGTCGTCCTTGGCACATGCGGTGCTGGGAGCCAGACGTCCTGTGCCCATGTGATTGGGTGTAGCGGGATCATGTGCAATCCGGGAGTGGTCTATATCTCCCATAGTGAAACACCGAGCGAAGTTAGAAAAAGAACGATGGGTTACTTAACGTAATCCCGGGTTCTTTGACAACAGAGTGAGGTGTTTCACCAGCACTTCCCTCCTTGCACGGGGACGGGAAGAAATCTCGCTGCAATGATGTCAGAAGGGGTCAACCTGAGGGATAAAGGTGGGGCGGAGCCTGATCTCAGGTCGACCTGTCTGTCAAGACAGACGTGGTGTCATAAGAGCTTCTGTAGTTGGTCACGCCCAAAGCGATTCCCATAGTGAAACACCTCACTCTGTTATCAAAGAACCCGGGATTACGTTAAGTAACCCATCGTTTACCTGCATCATCTAGCTTGGAGTAATCTTTATTCAGACACCAGAATGACCACTTTGTTATGTTTAATACATAGGTTGAGGTGTCAGATCTGATATGTCAACTACTGTAATAAAGATAAACTCAAGTCCTCAATAAGCTGGGTAGTTCCTGACCTAATAAATATGTAACCAATTACATGATTAGGACATTTGCGTTTACTTTGCATTGTAAGAATGTACAGGGAGACTTTAAATATGAAAACGTGACTTGGTAATGTTTTCTCATTAAAATCAGATAATTTCAAGAGAGATTTATTTCATCACATCTGAAGGGCCTTGGGTATAAGAAGATTTCCAAAAGATTTAACATTCCAAGAGACACCAGTGGGAGCATTATAAGGAAGTTTAAAACTTATGGAACAGCTGCAAACCTGCCTGGCCGTGGAAGAAAGCTCACAATTTCATCAAGGGCCCGTAGCAACTTATTCAGGACAGCTAAGAAAAACCCCCGTGTGACTGCAAGACAGCTACAGGATGACATGATGAAGGCTGGTACAAGTGCTTCAGTGGCAACTATAAGACGTGCACTGAATAATCAAGGACTTCATGGCCGGACCCCAAGACGCACTCCACTCTTGACCCAAAGGAACATCAGGAGTCGACTAGAATATTCCAGGAGGAATTTGGATAAAACTACAGAGTTCTGGGAGACAGTCCTTTGGACTGATGAAACCAAACTGGAACTTTTTGGACATATGGACCAGCGGTATGTCTGGCGTGCAAAAGGTCAGGCTTATGACCAAAAGAATACCATCCCCACGATCAAGCACGGAGGTGGGTCAATAATGATGTGGGGCTGTTTTTCTGCGGCAGGAACTGGCAATCTTTATTGTGTACCTGCATCATGGATTCCCAGAAATACCAGGTCATTTTGAAGTAGAACGTGATGCCTTCTGTTGACAAATTAAACCTTGGTGATCATTGGATCTTCCAGCAAGACAATGATCCCAAGCACACCTCCAAATCAACCAAAGCTTGGTTGGGGAAAAGATGCTGGAGTGTCCTGGAGTGACCTTCTCAGTCACCAGATATAAATCCAATTGAAAATCATAGGTGGGATTTGAAGAAGGCAGTTGCAGCACGGAAGCCGTCAAACATCACTGAGTTAGAGGCTTTTGCACGTGAAGAATGGGCAAAGATTCCAATCGAGAGGTGTAAGAAGCTTGTCAGCACTTATCGAAAACGCTTGTTAGAAGTTATAAAAAATAAAGGGCGCTCCACAAGGTACTAAAGCTGGGGGTTGAATAATACTGCACATGCTCATGTGTTACAAGACTTACAATTTTCATTTGAACTTCAAAGTTAAGTAAACTTCTGTTGTCAAAATAACTCAAATATGTATCAAAAAATATTGTTTGTTATTTCACGCATTTTTTTTTTTTTTTTTTTTCATTATCTTTCATCAACATCACTGTATTGTCTATTGAGGTGAGGGGGTTGAATATTTCTGATTGCAATTGTATATATTTATTTATTTATTTATTTTATAAAGGTTTGAGATGTTCCGTAATTCAAGTGGTGGTGGACCGATCCGTCAGAGAAGGTGCAGAGTGAGAGCACCTAGACAACTCACTTTTAAAGTTTCTATGCTAAAAAGGGGATTTTTTCCCCCTTCCACAGTTTGGGCACTTTTGGGGTCTTAACATACTCAGAAATGCATCAAAATCAGCAGCCAGGTTGGAATCTGCGGGCATTAGGACTTCAGTGAGGCTCAGCCCTGGTTGTTCAGCTGTGGCAAACACTGATGGCGAATAAAAGGACAGGAAATTGCTAATAACTTCTGTGTACATTAAGTAAAGTACATGAAACCTTAGGATTAGGTTAAGAGAAGAAAGCTGATTTAAGAATGTCGGTTATAGCGCCACCAACTGGCAGCAGGAATTGTCACTTTTTGACGCTGCAAAAATCTTGTTCCTTACTTTTACCCGATTTAATGTTCGTTTGCAGTGTAAAATTAAGTTTCTTCTGTTCATTTTCAAGCAAACTGGATTTTTCTTCTTATTGAATGGCAAAGAACTCCTACGAATTGGATTATCACAAATGATCTGTGCTAAAATGAGAACAGTTCAATATTACTGGCTGTGGAAATCAATGGGTGGTGACTCATTATACTATAAGAAAAACGCCGTAAAAGACGCGCGCGCTGTGCAACCAAAACGCCGTTTTTTACGCCGTCACATGATAATATGAACGGCGTAAAAAGCGGCGCTTTTCTTGTATACTAAATGCCGTCAAATACGGCGTCATTTACGCATTTTCGCTCGCTTTTTACGGCGTTTGTGATCACAACGGCGTATTTTACGGCGCCAATGCTGTTTAAAACGCCGTATTTAACGCCGTTTTGAATGTTAAAGCGTTTAATCTAAGGCGTAATTCTGACCCTTTTGGCTTGCCATAACTCTCCGCCTCTGGCACGCGATGCGCTGTGACACACGGGCTGCGTCCCAATCCGCACGTCACCTAACTACTTAGGCTGGTAGGTCAAATTTGTACACTACTTCAGGTGGCGTTCACGTAATAGACCTGATGTGTACACTATTACTTTATTTTCTGACTCACGACACGGGCTGAACTGCGTACTACTGCGCTACATATAGGGTGAAGGTTAGGGCGTATTTAGGGTTACACTGGGGTTAGATCAGGGTTAGGTCAAGGTTAGGGTTATGTCAGGGTTGAGGTTAGGTGAGGGGTAAGTTAAGATTAGGTCCGGGTTAGATTGGGGTTAGGTCAGGGTTAGGATTAGGTGGGGATGAGTTAAGATTAGGTCAGGGTTAGGGTTGGGGTTAGGTGATGAGTGAGTTAAGATTAGGTTAGGGTTAAGGTTAGGTGATTGGTTAGTTAAGATTAGGTTCGGGTTAAGGTTAGGTGAGGTGTGAGTTAAGTTTAGGTCAGGGTTAAGGTTTGGGTTAGGTGAGGGGTAAGTTAAGATTAGGTCAGGGTTAAGGTTTGGTTGGGGGCGAGTTAAGATTAGGTTAGGGTTAGAGTTAGGCGAGGGGTGAGTTAAGATTAGGTAAGGGTTAATGTTGGGGTTGGGACAGGGTTGGAATTAGGGTTAGGGTTAGTTGAGGGGTGAGTTATGATTAGGCCAGGGTTAAGTTTAGGGTTAGGTGAGGGGTGAGTTAGGATTAGGTCAGGGTTAAGGTTTGGGTTAGGTGAGGTGAGGGGTGAGTTAAGATTAGATCAGGGTTAAGGCTTGGGTAAGGTGAGGGGTGAGTTAAGATCTGCAGGTTAGTGTTAGGTGAAAGGATTTATAATGGGCAAGTTAGGATCAGGTCAGGGTTGTTGTTACACTGAGGTTAAGTCTAAGGGTAGTTTAAGATTTCTGGAGTTGATATAAGGATTATGTTAGGGTTAGATTAGCACAAGGTTGGGGTTAAATGGGTTTTTATTTCAGGTTAGATTTATGGATATCTTATGTTAGATAGGGGCTAGTAATGGGTAGATTAGAGTAAAGTTGTTTCAGGGTTAAGTAAGTTAATAAAAGTTAGATTTAGGGTTACTTTAGAGGGGCGATTCAATTAGGATTAAATTAGGGTTAACAATAGGGTATGGCTCGGGCTGGGTTTGGGGGAATGGGTCGGTAATTTTGTTAGTAAAGCTTTGAGGACTAAGATATTCAAGACAGAATGCAAGTAATAATGTGCAAGATACCATACACAGTAATACAACAAATACACATATAACTGTCTACAAACATATATAGTTTATAAATTAGCCAGAGCAAGTTCTGACTTAACCTGGTTTTAGTTAAATTATTTGACTAAAAAGCAGAAAATGTCCTGTTCTTGTAGTTCATATTCTTTCACAGCTACACCATGAGTCATGCACAAATTGGAGCTGGTTTATCTGTCAGGGGCCCAGTGCTGAAATTATATACTTCTTGCTCTCCTCTTACACAAGCCATAACACAATAGTTCAACCATATTCCATATAATTACTGGCATCCATATAGACATCCATAGTCAGAGGATGTTAATAAAGGCCTACATTTACTCTAAACTCAGTTCAGTATGTCAGTTAGTGAAAAGAATAGAATCTGCAGCACAGATCCATCATCAATGTGATTCGAAGGTGACAGCTGTGGGCACAGAGTGCAGTCTGCGAGCTTTGTACTGATGCCATGGCTGTGCTGACGTCATCAAAGAATATAATCTGCCCTGGGGATGGCGTTATGCAATTGTCTTGGACACCAGGCGTTCATCTACATATTGTTCTCTCTCCGTCTGTGTGTCACTGATAGGATCTGACCTGCTGCTCTCTGCACTGGGTGAGAGTGCCAATGCAAATATATTATCAGTTACTATTTCACAGTTGTGTCTACATCACGTCTTATGCAACACGTGCCTAAGTTACCATGATGGACCTACAGACTGCGGTGGGGAAAAAGCAAGTGCAATTTACTAACAGTGCTGTGAAAAGGCAAAGGTTTTAGTGAGGTTCATGTTGAGAGATTTAAGAACTTCACTGTTACAAGTGTTGATACAATGATCATTTTATTTGCATTCGGATAGTAAAAAAAAACTAATAAATAAAAAGGTGCAGGATAAATTGTAACCATAGAAGTCAGAGGCACACAATTGTATAGGATATCTTTGTGGTAGCATAACATTTTCCATTTACACGATCTAGGAGATCCAAACCTGTTCCAGCTACACATTCTCTCTCCCATTTTCCCAGAAGAGTGGAGGATGTTATAATAGCAAACGGAAGCTAGTAAGGGGTCTGCTTACTGACACATAGAAGTCATATCACTATTTTTTTTGCTTAACACCTTTTACAAAATTGCCACAGTAACAGTGATTTCTTATTTAAAAAAAAAAACAGATGAATAGATGGAGTAGAAAACTCACCATTAATTAATTGCCAATCTGATTATATATAGGTATCTAATAAATTCTAGAACAGAAACATTTTATTTATTATGTTGAAATCCCAAAAAAAAATTGTTTTTTTTTTTTGAGCAAAATTATGCAGGAACATTTAATTCTAATTAATATATATATATTTATTAGGGCTGCAATTAACGATTATTTTGATAATCAATTAATTGGCGATGAATTTTATTTTATTTAGATTTTCTTTTTCCGATTAATCGGATAAACATATCATTTTTCTTTTATTAGCTGTTTTGCTTATTACAACTAGATAAAACCCTAATTCAGGGTATTTATGTATAAAAGTGTAAATCAACATTTGTATTGTATTTTGCAGATAGTAGGTTGACAACCATGTTTAAAAACATCTATATACATTTTAAATCAATATAAAAAATATTGTTTTGACAATTTTTGTAAAACAAAATGCACAGATATTTTGTTCATTTGTGTAGATATTAGCATGTAGAATATATAATTAATTAAAGTTTGTATAATAATTCAATTATATACACATAAATTAAATATACAAACATTGAAAACAAGCGTTTTTTAACGTAGTAAAGCCGCAGTAAATCACGTTTGAAAACAGTTAACTGGTTTAAAAAGAAAGAAAGAAAATATGCATTGGTGTACAAATGCATTATCATCCACTGAAAACCACGACAGTGACTTCTAATGTAATCGTTTACTGCTGCTGCTATTTGCTGCTTTTAGATTTAGTGTTTGTTTAATTGAATTCATCACGATGTCGCGAGCGAGCTGATCGCGCAACCTGATGCTCGCGAGTCACGGCAGAACAGATCCAGTGCGACTGTGCAGAAGATACAAACAAACAGTTTACACAATAGCACTTCATTAACCTGTACCATTTTCACATGATGAGGATTCTACCGTTTCTATTTACAGTGCTAATTTTTCCTCTTCATTCTTGACACAAGTGTGTTTTCTCGATCATGTGCTCGTACATCACTGTGGTACTTCCATCCCACACGAGCTCCGCTTTGCATAACTTCCAGGTACAGTTTTCTTTGCTGTGTTTATTATAATATGCTCACGTGCATTGGATGATGAATCAGCTGTTATCTTACTGTCACGCTAAACCGTAACTTGAGCAGCCCAAATATTCGATAACGGCATTCGTTGACAATGAATTTCATTATCGAATATTATGGATTTGATCGATTCGTTGTTGCAGCCCTAATATTTATTTAATAAGAAAAGAATACTTGTAAGCATCTAGTCTTTACAATTATACTTACAACAAGTATAAAAGTGGTTTTTGCCCCAAGCACATGATGGTTACATTCAAATATTTTGGATATTGACAAAAAAAGATGCAAACCTTGAAATATCGATATAGCCAGTTATGGTCATGTGTTCAAATACATATTATTCGAAGTATTTGCTGTACTGTATTTAGCATGAAACAGTGTTAAAACAGTAACCTGAACATACTATGTCTCTATAATCCCCTCATCAGCATGCTTTATGGGGACAGTAAAGAATGCTCTGGCATGGCAGGAGAGAAGCCAGACCCCGTCCAGGATGTGTCTGTGACTTTAATGCCTAAGGAGTCTAAACTAAAAAAAAAAAAAACCTTGGACAGAAACAATGGGAGTCACAGAGGCGTTGACATGCCCAGACAGCTGAAGCCTTGTTATGAGCTCTAAAAGGCCCTTTTATTACACCAGTGGGAGCCCAAAAAGCACACAGAGGGTCTCTACTCATCCAGGGATAGATCATTTCATCCTTATTTTCCATTCAGCAGAATCAAATTGATTTTTCCATCAGCTGTCACATGATTCGGCTCTTTGATAGGATTTGCTGGTTGAGAGTGGCAACCTCGAGCTCAGCCATGTTGGATTACATTTTGTTTAGACGGATTGTAGCTGGTGCATTATACAGAAATGGACTTTCCAGTAGGGAATAAACTATATTAAGCATGTAGCAGCAAAACCATTTTGTTTAATAATATATATGCTATATGTTCATTAGAATGCCAAAACCTAGAAAACAGATCTGCACCTTTTTCTTCTTGATAAAAATACGAGACGTTATCATTACAGGACATGATTTTGATTACGCTCATCCCTTAAAAAAAAAAAAAAAAAAAAAAAAAAAAAAAAAAAAAAAAAAAAACTTTTTTTTGCATTAGAAGCTGCAGTCCTCTAAAAGCTGCATATTCATTTGAAGCTGTACATCCATTAAAAAAACACTATCAATGATTTTACAGAGAATGTATAATTTACATGTATTTTAAATGTGCCACAGATATTCAATTACTTTTTATCATTAAAATATATAGTTTTTTTATTTTTTACATTTCTTTTAGAGACAAGGTAGTCTGCTCTTACTGGGTAACTATTTCTACCAATAGTAGTGCCAATGGGAATTATTTTCTGGCTCGAGATCGATGCAGCAGCACTGTAGTGCTTCAGTCCATCCAGCTCTCATTTCCCTCTTCTGTACTCTGCTCAAAAGCTTCACCTTTCATGTTTATCATGCTAATACGACTGTCATGCTAGTCATCGTCTAGATCATTAATTAGCTGTGCTGCATTCTGATACTTCGAGTCCAAGGTTTGCTGTCTGCACTCTTTCCATTTTGGATTATTGACTTAATTATGGCAGGAACGTTGATGAAAATGTTCAGTATAAGCTCCTTTTTGCAGAGCTTTCAGTAAACCCTTATTATTGTGGTGATATCAGTAGGGCACATACATTCTGACATCAAAATAACAAAAACACAGCGCTAATCAACAAATCAGCACCATGACTGCTGAATACGTGTCACGTTTTACAATAGAAATACACTATAAGTAGGAGTATGTGCTTTTTTTTAACATCCCAGTCCACATTTTCTGTAATACAACCTCCATTTTTCTGGGAAGATGTTCCACTAGATTTTAAGTAAAGTCAGGAAACGATGTAGGGTGAGGGGCCTGGGGTGCACTCAGTGTTCCAATTCATCCCAAAGTTGTTTCATGGGGTTGAGGGTCAAAGTTCTTTAGCAGGCCACTCAAGATCTTCCACTCCAACTCATGTAAACTGCATGTTCATGGAGCTTGCTTTGTGCACAGGGGCATTGCCATGCTGGAACTGGTCTGGGTCTGTTACTTCAAGTGAAGGGAAAATGTAATGCTACCGCATCCATATACATATACAATTGTGGGCAAAAACAGTTTAGAGAGGAACCACAAATGGCTGGAAAAGTCCCAAAAGTTTTGTCCATATTTCAGGGAAGATATTTACTTTAATTTCTCACTTCAGTCTGATGCAAATAAAACACAATGCTTAGGCAGATGGGTTTGTTTTACACTTTATTTCATGGTGGTGGGAACACAAGACACAAGTAATAAAGTTAGTAATGGGAATGTCATGCCACTCTCATTCTGAGCACTGCCCTTCAGGTATATTGGAATCAAAACAGTAGTTTACAAAGGCCAGTAATGGAATCCACTCAAAGACATAAATAGATATTGAAAATAGCATTTTATACAGTAAATATTCTATCTGTAAAGTCCAGAACATCTATTTCTTACTCTCCTTTTTTTTTTTTTTTTGAGGCATTCTGGGATATTCTCATAAACAGTATTAATACAAATATTAATATCTATGAATTCATTTACATAATGTGGCAAGGTGGCTAATATAGTGACTAAAACAGAGAGCATGGAGTAGATTGTTAAAGACGTCGACTCTGTCACCCGATGAGTGAAGATGGGTTTAAGGCAAATTTCTCAGACAGTTCGCATCCAGACAGTTGGATGTTCATGCGTGCGCCCCATCTTCATGAGCCCAGCACTCTGTCCTTTCAGCGTCCTCCAAGCATGCAGGAGGTCCCTTTTTGTTGCACAGCCATTTGAACAATGTTTAAAAAAAAAAAAAAAAAAAAAGAATATGAAAGAAAAAAAGAATTATTTATGATGAAGGCAAAGTAACTATTGACCAATGTGGACTTTTATGGAACTGAGGATAGATGTCCAACTAATGTAGAAATACTGGGCTGTTGTTTTTTTTTTGGTTTGTAACACTAGAAAAGAAACCCCTCACTGTAAATTAATAGATATAGTAATATATGATTTTTTTCTCCGCCAAAACACACAGGAACAGAATATGTGAATTGAACAGACAAGTAAAAATTGCTTCCAGTGTATAATACTTAACAAAAAAAAAAAAAAAAAAAAAAAAAAAAAAAAAAAAAAAAAAAAAAAAAAAAAAAAAAAAAAAAAAACCTAAACAACAACAAAAAAAAATCCACAGATGCACATTATTCATTTACATAGTGAAAGGGATATATAAAACAATTTCGGTGGTCTCGCTGCTTTTTAAAGAAAAGAAAACCAATAGAAAAAATTATAATAATAATTGAAGAATATATAAACTTCTCTTCACAAAATAACAACGATACTTTACGTCAAATAGGCGTAT
>JAAIIK010000010.1:7282394-7292886 GCA_014706435.1 Silurus glanis
ATATATATATATATATATATATATATATATATATATATATATATATAAATTCTGAGTGTTTTGCACCAGTGCACCCACACACTGTTTATATTTGCTTCATGACATGATGGTGTATTTAGAGCTCTTTCAGCCAAGCTGGAGAGCCAGTGGAGACTTCTGTAGCAAAATATTTCTCCTGGGGTCTGTCTTTCATATCAAGCATCTTCTGCTCTCTTTGCCACATTTTCCCCCCTCATCCTCTTCCTTAATAAGATTTTCTGCCTTTGCTGCAGTAACCGAAGCGCAATTACGAAAATCTAGGACATGCAATAAAAAAAGGATATACATCTACACGCGAGCACATGGATCTAATCACAAGTTGATCAAATGTTATCACAGTCTAATCTCCAAATATTATTAAATCAAAGAAATGGACACAATGTCCCTACGCTTATGCCACAGTTATTTTTATATGGCTCTCTGTTGGGTTCTTTTGAATCAAAAAGGAAAACAAAATTGAACAAACAGGGAACAAAAACCCACACAAACACTGAGGAAGTGGTTTGTGGGGACGCGCGAGTGGGTGCACGATGGCGTGCAGAAGGTGCAGCGCAGAAGTCACAGTAGCAATATTTCTGCCGTTTGTACACGCACAAAACACATAGGCACTGCGGGAACACTTTTAAAGTTTCATACACAAACACACACACACACACACACACATGCTCCGCATAGCCTGCAAATGCAAGATGCACTCGAATTTTCCATTAGCCAGAACCCGAGCGAGACAGGAGAAAAAAATTGGCCCCAGATTCAACCGAATTATTGCTAAAGGTTGCAAAGGTTGTGCTGGATAAGGGCAGCTCGGTCGGAATGTGGGGCCAAGGATGTCTCCGTTTGGCTCAGCTGCATCAACACAGGCAAAGCTTTAGCATAGGGGTTGAAGTGGGGTTTAGCACGGGTTTAGCATGTTCTTACCGGAGCCTCTCCTCTGACCGGGTCTTTGCCATTAATAGTGATCTCTCCCTTACGGTTTGCTCGCTCCAGGTTCACAGTGTTCCACACATTCAGCTTCAGCTTCTCTTTACTCCTGTTGTCACAAAGATATACCAATGTTAATGCACTAATTATGCTTACATCTCATATAAGAGGTTTATATATTTTCTAGAACAACAACTCAACAAAAACAAATTGTTTCGGCTGGAATTCGGGTCACAGGTTTATAATTACAATCTAATCTAATGCGTTATTGTTTCTATAGTAACGACGCATTAGGAAAAACTTGGCATGGGGGACAATCTACAAAATCTATGGCTAATACGTGTTTAATTGTTGACATGTTGCCGATTTCTGTAAGAAGAGGTTTATTTAAGAAGTCTCCAGTGTTGGCGTTTTGTAACAGTAACTTTTCAAAGGGCTTTACACTTTCCTGCTTTATCAACTTCAGAGAGACAGAGAGAAAAAAAAGAGAAAGAAGAAAGTTTGGTAAAAAAGAAATAAGTGCCTGTAACTCCTACTATACACCAACCAGGTATAATTTTATAGCCACTGATCAGGCATAACATCATGACCACCTGTCTAATATTGTGTTGGTCTTCCTTTTGCTGCCAAAACAATTCTGATCCATCGAGCATTAACAGCATTAACTTCTTCAGTCTTCACTCCCCACATGCATCAGTGAGCCTCGCCCATGACCCTGTTACCGGATCACCACTGTTCCTTTCTTGGACCACTTTTGATCGATACTGACCACTGCAGTCCGGAAATATCCCACAAGAGCTGCAGTTTTGGAGATGCTTTGACCCAGTCGTCTAGCCGTCTAACTCAATCAAATCCTTACGTTCGCCCATTTTTTCCTGCTTCTAACACATCAACTTTGAGGACAAATCATGCTGCCTAATATATTCCACCCACTAACAGGTGCCACGATCAAGCCTGATCGGTGTAAGTGATAAGAAAAGAACCTGTCTCGCAACATAAACTCTAAATGCATGTAAAATAGCCTGATGTGAGGTTGATCATCATAATAAAGTCATGACTGTAATCGCCTGTGGTAGAAGTGAAACAAAACACTTCATAATACACCGTAATAGGGAAAAATATATAACAATCTGCCGTTGATTATTTTCCTATGACAGCAAGCCCCGGTCACGCTCCTTGCATACCTCTTAATAACGTTATGTCGGCGATACTGCACGAGAAGAGAACTCAGTTACTACGCATAAATCCAAGACGATAAGCACTGAGTGACAAAGCTGGCCCGGCTTACCTAATGATGGCTGGCCCTTTGCCCAGATCGTATCGAAACTCTAGGATGCCATCGTTCAGCGCAAGTGAGATGAAATCGCCCTTGCCATCTGTCTTCTGGCCGTTGTAGAAGATCATGCCGTTTGAGTCGTTAGCCAGCAGTACCACAGTCATGCTGACCTTTTGCCTGTCAATAAATCACACAATTAACCCATCAGAGACAACATTAGGCTAATGTACATCATGACTAATTGTATTGCTGCGAGTGACAAACAGATGTTACTCTTAAGTGTGTGTAAATATGCAGTGACGGTACCCAACACGTACCTCAGATCGTGGCCGTATAATTGAAGGCCCTTCAGCTCGAGGTATGAGTCGCCACCGAAGAAGGGAATGTAGGCCCCTTTCTTGTCTGATACTGTAAAATAAGGCGCATTATCACCATAGTTACTAGTACATCATGTTTAGCCTGTTTCAGCAATCCGACATTTACGCGCACAAGTACAAGCTTAGCTCTCCAAATGAGTGCAGGCTCACATTCAGCACATTAAAGCTCTTTCACTGCTAATTGTATCCGATTACAAAAAGGCATGTAGGAGGATGAAATGCAACGATAAAAAAAAAAATTAATAAAAAAAATAAAAACCAAATGGGTATTGTTTAAAACAGTTGCTGAATCTTGAACATGGGAGCACAAAAACTCTGTGGAACCTCCAAGTAAGGGTGAAGTTAAAGCCTTTCTTGAGGAATCAGCAGCAACAGGAGTTCAGAGAAAGGTGAGCTAGGAGTTAGATGCCCGCAGTGGGATGCCCTCTGCTGCCGAGCTTTGCACAGATTATCCACCTGCTGGTTCTGAAATCTGGGTTTATCACTCAGTAACTGCTGCTATTTCTGATACCGTATGCTGTGTTTTATAAATCTTTTTCAGCACAAACAAACAGAAACCCTTTGCTGACTTTTAGAAGTTCACTTAAAAATAAATTAAATAAATCATCTCTGACTGGATTTGCAAAATTGATTCCCCCCCATTAAGGCAAATATTCTTTGGAAGCTCATTTCTGCCATGTATGAGAAATTATTACACCAATTTTTTTTATCTTTTTACTGGCAAATTTGATCTTGTTCTGCTGACTTCATAATTCGTCTTAACGGAGCCACCCGAACACTGCGAGCATGCTATCTCATTCAGTCTGGACACTTCCTGCTGATAAAACTATTTCCGGAAGGTTATATTTCTTGGTTGCACACTGCTGTGGTTTGCTGTAAGTTGATTTTTTGGAAATGAATGTCACAACTGAGTGATATTAATAAATACTTGCAAAATAGAAAGCCGCAATCGAGAAAATTGAAATTCAGGTGTGATATATGACGTCAGAAATACGTATTTGCATCCTGAAACTGAAGGATGTTTGTAATGAAACATCTTCCATGTGCAAATGAAGGTAAACAATCTTTAAAATCAACAGCGGACTACTCCAAAACATAACTCTCGGTCAGGGAACAGAAATATTTCAAATGGTCTATAAACAATATAAACAGGGCTAGGTAGGAAATGTGAAGTAAGCTGAAGCATGTCAAATTACAAAAGTCAGTTAAAACAATAAGCCCTGGTAATGTCAGGGATACAAACATAGGGACTGAGCAAATACTTCACAGTTAGGGTGTGAATTAGAGTTTCATTATATAGGGTGTTAGTAACTGAGCACAGGAAGCTGGAAAATGTGGGGAAATGTGGCATGTAGTGGTCACAATGTTTGTGGCATGTAGTGGTCACAATGTTTGCTGGGAAATTGAGTTGTTAGTTTGCTGTGACCTGAAAATATAACACCAAAAAGTTTCAATTAAGTGATAATAATAACTTCATATGTAATAACATTGTAATAAAAAGTCCAAACTGACATTAATTAGCTCATCTTAATTTGCTAATGTGACATATAAAGTCTTTACTAATTAATATAATTTGAATGTTGATTCACAATTGGAAGACAACATGTGAATTACAATAGCTTTGTTCTTTTTTTTTTTTTAAACATTGAAAGCCGAAAAACGCACGATAAAGAAAAATCATTTATAAATGTTTCTATTTGTTTAATAACACGTAGTGTAGTAATTAAAATCCCACAATACCAAATATGATCAATGAAGTGCACAATATTTTCAGTCTAACAATCCGAACCTGGAAGTAAATGCAAATTTCATTGGCGGTCTTTGGAAGGAATGTCTGTATGTATAATGTAATGTAATATAAACTAATAATACAAACTAGGGCAAGAGTTCACAGACAATCTAGTAGAACATGGTTCTGATGCTCTGGAGTGAATGTCTATACCCTATGACATACAACATAGTCACATTTAAAAAGCACTTAGTGATCCAAATTAACTCCTAATGTTGGATGAAGCCACTGGCGGATTTGGTACTGATTGTTATTTTACATTCAGGTTGTTAATGAGAACCACAAAAAAAAAGAAGAATGCAATACATATGCCGTATTTGAAATCTGAAGTTTGAAGTTTTTAAATCGTTATTACAGTTTTTCATTTACAAAACACGAAAATAATGAACGCCACAGACCCGAGGCATGAAGTTGGATTTGTTTGTTTATAACTAGAACTCGCAAGATATTAATTTGCAAATGCAACGAAAAGGTGGAAGTTTTGTGCAAATATCTCACTGAGTATAAAATTCTCGATCGAGTGATATTAACTCACAATTGAGACAAATCACATTGGAATACTTTCTCTCACGTGGTACAGAGCACATGGCAGCGATATATAATAATACATTATTTTCTATGCCACAGGCACTATCGCAGGGTTAAAGCCAACTTAAAGCCAGACACTACAGTCCCGTAATAGAATGCATAAAAAAAAGCCTTATTAACAGATTGATTGGCCGATACAAACTGTAGTGAACTCGGAACACTGGCCAAGGTAACATCAAATCTCATCATCACTGTCATCATCGTTGGTGTCACCATCATCGCCATAATCATCATCATTATACTTCAGATTGCGTTCACACAGGGGACACTCTTGCTTACTATAGACAGTATACAAAGGCTATCACACCTCCTCATCCCTTCTGTCTCTCCATCTGTCTACCCTACTCACTCACTCCTGCACTTGACAGTCCCTTATCTCACCACGCCTTTTTCTCCCCAGACACTTTGCCTGACTGAGTCCCCATTAATCATGACGCGCGCCTGACTGATACAATTACTCATCTCATTGATTTAAGTGATAAAAATGAGCTGCACTTTATGTGATGGGTGCGTTCAACTCATTGATTTTGGTTCACCTCAATTTATTTTAATCACTTGCTAATGAAGACTTGCCTGGTCAAAGGGATACTCTGTGTTAAATGGCTAGTGTGTGTGTGTGTGTGTGTGTGTGTGTGTGTGTTTGAGTCTGTTGATGCTTCCATCCTTCATTTAACCCTGAAATTGCATTTGAGCACGCTGATCAGCATGAACTACAAAAATTATCGTGTGTGTGTGTGTGTGTGCGTGCGTCAAAGAGGCAGCTTTAAACTGTAGCCGCTCACGCTTTTATAATTTTTGCAACCATTTTTTTTTTTTTTGCAGCCGTGCGCCTGACGTTTCGAACGAAGGTTCCGGACAGAAAAAAAGGAGTCACGTACGTTTTCTGCAGTGCTTGCCCTCATGGCCCATGGGGCACTCGCATTTGTAGCCTCCCTCTGGAAGCACATGGCACTGAGCAGAAGGATGGCACGGGTTCGGCTTGCACGGGTCATGCGAATCGGCGCACGTCGGACCTGGGGAGAAAAAATCCATAAAAAGAAATAGAAGATGGTTACTTTTCTCGTGCAGCCTTGTGCTCCTGTACAAAATCCTATTGCTGGCTGTTTGGAGCCGGGACGAGGATTTACACTGTAATAGAGGTCATTTTCTAATAGGATTTAGAAATATTACAATTCCAGATTAAGCCCTGCATCATCAAAACCCACTCGTGCACTTCGCTTGGATGGAGAAAAGAAAAAGGCTCGTGGTTGGCGGTTTTGGCTCGTGTCGCCAACTCATCAGCCTATTTCTACCAACGTTGTTTTTTTTTTTTTTTTAAACCTGTAAGAAAATCACGATCTGGGCAGCAGTCATGCCGGAATAAAAACTCCTTCTGGCAACCAGCAGCTCCATCATGAGCGGGAAAAAAAAAATCCCTTCATCTCACACGCCTTGCTCTTTTAAACATGAAAGTTTAGCCTTCTTATTTATCCCCCTGGCCACTTTCTTTTCTATATCCCCTTACTTCAAAAGGGCTTTTATTTCTCTTCACCTCAGCCTTACCTTCACAGCGTATGCCACAGAAACCGAGTGATATTGATCTGAATTACTGACGCTCGTTCAATAAATTTGGCGAGCAGAACAACAGAACAATTTACTGCAGCCAATATGTCTCGAGACTGGAGAAGCTGTGAGATTGGAGGGAAACAAAACGTATGAAAAAAAACAAAAACAAACCCCTGATGTTAACAAAGAGAATAATGTAGCTTGTGCTTGGTGACTGTTATCACAGTTAAGGCCTCTGTTTTATTTCTAAGGCTGTAGATCATGGAGGTGTGTGTGTGTGTGTGTGTGTGTGTGTGTGTGTGTCTTTGCTATTTTTCTCAGCTGCATTGTCTTCATGGCCCTTATTAGCGGTGAACTAGCGGACCGTAACCGTTCTCGGAGCACACTAGGGCAAAGGCCATGGAACAGCAGTAACAGCACTGTAAACGTTCAAGTGCCAAAGCAGCGCTCGCCAAAAACCCAATTACCTTCTTGGAGAAGGCAAAGAGAAAGTGAAAAAGTTGAACGCATATTAAACACGCCGGTAATCCTAATGGAATTGGTTTAAGGGATTTATAATATCATCTAAGCGTTTTACCCCTAGATTTCCCCTCATTAATGCTAATATTTGAACTATAAAAGAAAAACTAAGGTTATACGAAATAAAGTATGGCTTCTTATACAGATGGTGGTGAGCAGCCCGTCATCTTTCCCCTCAGGGTTCTTCTTCTTCCTACATA
Organism: Silurus glanis; assembly: GCA_014706435.1. Classification (NCBI taxonomy): domain Eukaryota; kingdom Metazoa; phylum Chordata; class Actinopteri; order Siluriformes; family Siluridae; genus Silurus; species Silurus glanis. Next base: position 7,289,649 of record JAAIIK010000010.1, read on the forward strand.
TATCTTACATGCCCTTAAAGGAAGCGAGAAAACAATCATCCATCATAACGCATCCTCGCTGAATACACAGGCACCTCTTGCGCCGTGCTTCATCCTTCATCCGTGTCGAGCAGCACGAATAAGGATTCGGATGCTTATTCAAGATCACGATGCTGATGTAATTGTAAACAGTCTCAGTTACTCAAAGATTCAGAGCCACAGTATGCAGGAGCAGGAGAACAAAAGACTTGCGAGGGCGACGATGCCAAACTCACCCGAGAAGCCGTTAACGCACTTGCAGTGGAACGTCTCGGCACCTTTGGCTTGGCAGGTGGCACCGTTTTTGCAGGGGTTGGGCAGACAGGGGTTGTTCCCGCATTCGCCGACGGCCGTGCCGTACACAACGTTTCCCCCGTTCTCCTGAAGGTTGTACACCATGTTATTGACATCCAGGAGGCGGACACATCCGATCAAACCGGTGGAGACCGAAGTCCTTTCTTTCACGCTAAAAAAAAAAAAAAAAACTCAGCTTTAACGTATTATTAACCTTTAGTTTATAAATTGTATTATTTAGCATGAATAGGCTTCACAGAACAGACTCGGTGCATACAGTGTAATTAGACACTGATAATAATTTGGTTCCAGTGCATTAATGTCAGCTTTAATTGAAGGTGAATAAAAAAAAAAAAACTCTCTCGCTCTACTGCTTTAAAAAAAAAAGAAAGAAAGAAAGAAAGAAAGAAATTCCACAACAGCTGCAAAAACTAATACACATTTCTTTCCACTATCCGAGACTTGGCTATTACTCTGCACTTCACACTCTTTATTCATTTCCTAATAAATTCTGGCTGCAGTGTTACATTTTAATATGTGAGAGAGGGGAAAAAAAAATCCTCAAAGCAGCAGGTCTTACTCTACGATCATGTCTTCAGGCACCCCGCCGATGAGCAGATCAGTGTCCAGGTTGAGTCCGTCAGTCCCTGCTGGGCTCTGGCCCTCGACTGGCGTCTCGTTATCGACACTGAGTGAAGCGTTGCGTCTGTTTCGGATTACCACTAAGTGATGCCAGCGACCAGGTTTCACAGTGACGCTGCTGACCACCGAGCACGTTCCAGAACCCGTGTTAAACCTGACAGAGGGGACATGGGGAGACAAGGGTGATGGTTTTTAACCGAATTTCTTAACATTATTAATTATGCAATCAATGTCAATATAATTACAGTACAGGTTCCTCATCAGTACCTCATTAGTCTAATAACACCCATAAGTCAGAGTGTAGCCTTTCTACCTAATGGTAATCGCTGTACATGAGAGAAAAAAATAGCTAGCTGAAGTGAACACTATATAGTATACATGTTTAAACAAAATACTGGGAATGTGTTTAGTGAGTCTGGTGCTAATGTTTTCATTTGGTGCTGTATTGTCATTATTCCCTTAGTAATATCTTTTTACACTTTTTTGTTGACATTACTGTAGAACTGAGTACGGGTTGCACTTTCATTCACTCTGCCTATTTGGTATTTATTGTAATTACGTCTTAAACATGTTTTCACACATGCACTTTATGTAGTCCTGTTTGTACCTCAGCGTCTTATTCAGTCATACAGTCTTATATCAAGTCTTATCCAGTTTTGTGTAGTCTGGTGTAGATTTTTGTGTAGTTTGGTGTGACAGGAGTCGAAGAAATGAATTTCAGTCGATGCTTTGCCCCACTGAGAAATATATGAACCAGTCGGAGTGGGTGGATTTGAACAAACGTATCAGACAAAACGTTTTTGGCGAAAGTCAATATGGAGTTAACTTTGTTTTTTTCCCTCGCTTTGTTCCTGCTTGCCTGCTGTGAATGAGAAAGTCATTTATAATATTGCTTTTTCCAGGTGGCATTTATATTTCAATTTAATATATTATTATTAGAATCATTAAATGTCAGATTCATAATTCCAAAGTATTATATATATAACTAGCTGAAAGTACCCGTGCTTCGCTACGGAAGGCAGAACGCTAAGCAATATGGCAATAAGCAGTAAGCACTGAGCAGGACTGGATGATCAGAGATCAGAACGTAACGTCAACAAATAACGTACTACCCCTTTGTAGTACCGATACAGGGCAAACTACTTTGAAAATAATTTTTTTCGTGCATCTAACATGTAATAAGAAACAATGTAGTAAGTTTCATTAGGATCCGTACTGTTATTTCGAAGAGTTTACAATGCGTGAGAAATCACGTTTTTCGCGAGTTAGCCGCGATCCAGGGCGAATTTTTCAAAACCCTTTCTTAGTGAGCACCTAAGACCCAAGAGGAAGGTATGTTCCAAATGTCAGTGCAATCCGTGCAGTGGTTTTTGAGATTTTGTGATGAGTGAGTGAGTCAGTCAGTGGTATTTGAGCTTTATATATATAGATTACTATAATTATAAATATATTATACATATATAATTACTGCTGTCAAAATTAACATGTTGATAATGCCTTAACGCAAATTCATTTTAATCGCAATAATATTATTAACGTTAATTAATATTTATATATCTATATATATATATATCTCGATGCATTGCCAACCATACGATACATTGAAGATACAAATAAAGCAGCTACTGATGCGATGTGATACGATTCACTCCTATTGCAATGCATTGATGATTTTGATTTGATTCAACACAATTGCAGTGCAATATGATAATATGATGCTATGCAATTCAATATAGTACAGATAGTTTGCTTTTATTTTTTTGATTCTCACAGCAAATCATAAATGTACTTAAGTGCCTTCGGACTTCTAACGCATGGCCCTTTCACTTTAACAGGCCTTTGTAGTGCAAAAAAGGAAATAAAAATAAAAAAGATTCAATAAAACCAGACATTCTTTTCCTGTACTGTCTCCTGGAAAATGCAGCTCTACCTCTGCCATGTTAATCAATATTCTATGTGACTCTCAGGACACGCTTTGGTCTCCGTAGTGTTGTGATGCGTTATTTATGTAGCAGCAGTGGTGCTGAGAGAACGCGCTCGAGAAACAGTTTAGCGAAGAGAAATCAATCTACATCTAAAATATTGGTTACACATTATTGGTCACTTTCTAAATAATACATGTATAATGCATCTACTTATAATGCTATATAAAGAAATAGTTTTTTACAGATGCAAATATGCAAACTTGTAACTGACGCACACTTTTTAAATTGATGCATCACATCGTTAATTTTTTTGCTGGTGCTCTGATGCAAATCTGTGAATCTTACCATCCCATATATAT